>APFE031094426.1:104020-139867 GCA_000404065.3 Pinus taeda | reverse complement strand
CTCAAAAGAGGTATAACTGACCCCCTTCTCTGTTCTCCCCAATCATTAACTAACTTCCCCAAAAGAGGTCAAGATCTGCTTGACACCTCTTAAGTTCCATCATCTTCATAACACTGGCTTGAGTAAAGATCTGCTTTACTCAAAGTTGTTCCATATTTTCTCCGAAATATGGTCCTACCCCCTTCTAACAGCCTAAGCTCTCCCGAACTTAGCGCTTTCTTACCATCTCCATATTAACCACTAACATTATTATTTAGCTCCCTATTCTTCCCATCCCCTTATTAATATTAAGCAAAATCCCCCTACGTAATATCCCTCCCCCTGGCTGAAAAATAACCATAAGTACTCCCCGGAATTGCTCAGTTTATCTGAAACTCAGCAAGAACCCTTGACCTCCAAAACCACCTCCCAGATACAATGGACTCCTTCCAAAGTATAAAATCCCTCTAAGGAAATCGGACCCCTGCCGAAACCTCAAATGCCCTTCACACCCACTTACTCGCTCTTTCCGCCCAAAACTTACAACCTCAAAGCCCGAAATCACATCGCAACATCGCACTTTCATCTCTATGCAGGTCATCACCCATCCGTTCCCCGCCGATGCGATATTGCGATATCGGCGATCGGTGGTCGCAAGCGCCGAGTGTCCAACTCATTCACCCCTCCGTTCTCCGCCGATGCGATATTGCGATATCGCCGATCGGCAGTCGCAAGCACCGAGTGTCCAACTCATTCATCCCCCGTTCCCCGCCGATGCGATATCGCGATATCTCATCAGATTTTCTTCATCACATTACCTCCAGTACTTCACCACGTCGCTCTATACCAGGGACCCACAGCTGATGTCATCCGCCGTATAGCCGACGTTATGCTTACGTCAGCAGCCAGAAAGCCGAAAACTTTGCGCAGGAAGAAAAATCTCACTTCGGAGCTCCAGATCAAGAAACAGAGGCAGTTTCTGATGCGCGATTAGCTACGGGAAATAGGCCATGTTGAGGAATCTTCAGGGAATCTTCTGATTTCTTAGCCCATTGCGCGCCGAAAAAGCCCGAGAATCGCCCGATCGTGCCAAAAGGATCCGATTTAAAGATAGCAGCAGATCAATCACAGAGTTTAAAGGGTATCAGATCAAATCATCAGGCATCAAGCGTGTCAAAGAGTATCAGTCGATGGCAGGAGTCAACAATGTAGTGGCAAAGAGTATCAGCAAATATCTTGAGCAGCAGCCCGAAGTAGGAGAACATTTAATATCTTCTGGTAGATTCATAGAAAGAGGGAAAAAACTACTTGAAGTTCTCAAGTCGTAATTATTGCACATTCAATTCACACCAGAGCCGAACTATAGTTCCCAAAGCACAATCACTCCAGCAGCACCGCATCTGGTCCCCAAGGGCCACCTCGTCACCTGTTCTGATCCAGCTGCCCCCAGCGCAGCCAAAAAGATTTACTTGCATTTAATTCCAGCAGCACTTAGATTTTTGAAGAGTTCTAAGCAGACCTGTCAGGGTCACTTGTAATGATGTCTTTCCGATATTTTTCTTATAAATACCACCCTGAGCAACGTTGTGAGGGGTTGGTTGGTTGGTAGTAGTTGTTGGTCAGTCTTCTTTCAAGCATTTTCTCCGAGCAGAGACTCGCATTGTAACTGTCATAATTTCCATAATCAAAGATTACTGAAAGCATGGATTGCGAAACTACTTGATGTTTTCTCTTGGCCAAGGAATGATCATGGAATTCCTGTGCTTCTACATGATCCAATAAGTGTTCCTCTCCTCTGTTTAATTTTATGTTTTTACCACCTTTCTGCCTTTCTAAATTGCAGGAAAAAAGAATAGCTTAAGATTTGTTTCATTACACCTTAAGTTCAATTTCTGCGTTTTTCAACGTTTTCTTCAGAAACAGTTATGATCTTGTATTCTTAAATGATTTGGTTTACGCTGTTTCTTCCACATATGAGTGCATGTCTTAGGAATTCTTAACTGCTCCTGGATCCCATTCATCCATTTCTCCCCTTTGTCAGCATGATGAAATGATTCTCCTTTGCCTTTCATCCCTGATGTTCACTCCGTACTTTCAGCAGACATAGAATTGTATCCTGTGTGGCTATCCCGCTCCGTATCCCCTTGTGACCAAGAAAACGCTCGCACTGTGACTCCATGCCCAATGGTTCGAAATTTATCACACCTTACAGTGCCTCTTTGTTCGAGAATCCTACCTTCTTTCCAATCACAATCAACACTCCCTTGAAGTCAGAAAGCTAGCCTAAAATCATCAACTAAGGTTGAAGTAAAAGGAGACAGCCCTCTCCGATTGCAGGTGGGCTAGAACCTATAATCAGAAGATTGGTTTGTGGTTACCTCGGCCGTATCCCTATTAGGAGCCTAGGGACAACCTGAGTGATAACAAGACCACCCCAACTTCCTTGAGATGGTAAAGAAATGGTGGTCAGAACCTTTGGAGGTTAGCGGATCCAAGTTGTTCAATCCACAAAAGAAGCTAAAAACAACTAAACAAAAGATAAAAGAATGGAACAAAACGGTCTTCGGAAACATATTCCAGGAGAAGGTCATTCTCGAGAACAAACTGGAACAGATCCACAAAGATGGTGCAGTAGGCAACTACAGCGCTGAGGCTATGGAACAGGAAAAAACTCTTTCTCAGTAATGGCATAAACGGTGCTCTCAAGAAGAGACTCTTTGGAGACAGAAATCGAGAATTCAATGGTTAAAAGAGGGAGAGCTGAATACTAAATTTTTCCACAGGTCGGCTCCAGACCATAGAAGTAATAATCGTATTCTCGAACTGAAGAATAATGCAGGGGAGATTCTAAAAAATCACAACGACATATCTGCTCTGCTCTCGGACCACTTTAAATCAATTGCTCAGGAACCTCCCATAAACAGAGAGGAAGCCATCAAGGAATTAACAGTTGCTATCCCTAAAAATATTACCTCAGATCAGAACTGGGCCCTATGTAGGGAAGTATCCTTGGAAGAGGTGGAGGAAGCGATTAGGAGCATGCCTAATGATAAAGCTCCAGGTCCAGATGGCTTCACCTTCAATTTCTACAAGGCCTGATGGAGCATCGTCAAACAGGAAGTTTGGGAGGTAGTGGAGGACTCCAGACGTTCAAGGACCATTTTAAAATCCCTCAACTCCACCTTTCTAGCACTCATACCCAAGGTTGAAGAAGCCAAGACACCTGATAAATTCAGACCCATTGCATTATGCAATGTAATCTACAAGATTATTTCAAAAGTCATAGCAAACAGACTGAAGACGATTCTCCCTGGCATAATATCAGAAGCGCAATCGGGCTACGTTGAGGATAGACAAATTCTCGATAACATCTTATTAGCACAGGAAATGATTCACTCACTTCATTCAAGGAAAGAAGCAAGCATGATCATGCAATTGGATCTTTCAAAAGCTTATGATAAAGTCAGCTGGAAATACCTTGAAGTTGTTCTAGGAGCTTTTGGCTTCTGTAGGACCTGGATCAAGTGGATACTAGCTCTCATCAAATCTCCCAGATACTCCATCCTTGTCAACGGAGCTCCATCTATCCTTTTCACTCCTTTGAGGGGGATAAGACAAGGGGATCCCTTATCCCCTTTTCTCTTCGTAATCCTAATGGAAGGCCTCAGTCGAACCATAGCCAGGAAGAAATCAGAAGGGACAATAAAAGGTCTACAGCCTATAAGATCGCTTCCTGCCACTACTCATCAATAGTTTGTCGACGACACCATGTTACATGGATCTCCCACTGTGAAGGAGGCGGTAGCGTACAGAGCTATCTTGGATCTCTTCAGCCAGGCCTCTGGCATGGATATTAATTTTTCTAAGTCCACCATTTTCATTTTCGACACTCACCCGACAGTTCAAACTCACTTATCCCAGCTGCTAGGATTTAGGATTGGCTCCCTGCCTTCGAGATACTTGGGAGCTCCTTTGACTCTCAAACCCTGGCAGAAAGGGCATTGGGAGAAAGTACTTGCCAACATGAAGAAAAGATTCTCGCATTGGATGAACAGAGCCCTCAACCTAGCGGGCAAACTCATCCTAACCAAAGTTGTCCTTCAGGCCATCCCGCAATACCTTCTCTCTATGCTTCCTGCCCCCAAAGGCATTCTGCAGCAAATGAGAAATATTCAGAGATCCTTTCTATGGAGCGGAAATGAGAATAAGAAAAAGTGGGCTCTGGTGGCTTGGAATAAACTCTGCATGCCGAAATCTAGGGGGCATTGAATCTAGTTGATCCAGGGGTGGTCAACCGGACTTGTGGAGCTAAGATATGGTGGAAATGGATTGAGAATCCCACCTTACCATGGGCTCGACATTGGAAAGAAAAATATGTTCCAGAATGTGACATTCAGGAACTCATCAGACTACAGGAAATCCCGGAAGGTTCACCCATATGGAATCATGCCAAACGTAACAAGAACCTAGTTCAAGAGAACAACTTTTGGGAGATTCGTAATGGTAGGCTTGCCTTGTTCTGGGAAGATGCTTGGCAGCAGCTCCCCAAACTCGATTCTCTAGAACTATCAACCATAAAGCAAACATGTCAAACTCAGGGTAAATACAGAGTCAGTCAATATTGGAATCAAAACAGTACAAATGCTAATTGGAGGGAATGAATAAACTTGAATCCTCAGAATATAGAGGTAAACAACCCTACTAATCAGCATTTCAATGAGCGCATCCTAAAAAGAAAGATTAGGAAAACTGAAGAGGATGACAAACTAAGGTGGGGTCTTAAAGGCAATGGCAACTTCTCATTGAAAGAGGCCAGGAACATAATAGAAAGGGAAGAACATGCAGAGGTTATGCCATGGTGTAGCAAGGTATGGGACAACCTTCTATGGCCAAAGATTAGAACTTTCCTCTGGTTACTGATGAGAAATAAGACTCTAACTTGGGACAATTTATGCAAAAGAGGTTTTGAGGGAGCCTCAAGATGCCCCATGTGTTTTGTGGAAGAGTAATCCCTCAACCACCTTTTCAACACCTATGAGTGGGCCTGTCAATTATGGAGTTGGATGGAAGGGATCCTCAGCAGTTCTGATCGAAATAGAGATTCGATTCATAGCACTGTTCTAGATTGGAAGAAAAACTTCTCTAGCATACAAAGAGTCAATAGCATATGGAAATCGGTACCAGGGTTTTTACTTTGGTCTATCTGGAAGGAGCGCAACCGCAGAATTTTCCAAGATGAACACAGGAACATTGATTTCTCTAAAGACAACATAATTACCAATATTCAGCAGTTAATTCAAACCAAATGTAAAGAGGAAGGCAACGAGAGGCCGACAGCACAGGACTTACGTATTTTGAAAAGCTTTCGGCTGGAAGGAACCAACAACATTACTGTCCCGAGACATAGGATGCAACCACCCTCACAGAACGATAAATGGCAATGCCCACCGGAAGGAGGTTTAAAATTGAATTTTGACGGGGCTTCGAGAGGCAACCCTGGCATGGCAGGAATTGGAGGTGTCTTACGCAACCAGCATGGAGAAATTCTCCATATCTACTATAAAGCGCTCGGGGAAAGCACGAATAATGAAATGGAATTCGCAACTCTAGAACATGGTCTAAGAATTGCAAAATCCAGACGCCTCTGTAACATTATTCTGGAAGGAGATTCCTCACTGGTTATTTCCACAGCTCAAAAATTGCAGCGGGGTACAAAAGCAAACAAAGCTACTAAGCATTGGCGGCTAGCCAAAGTTACAGAAAACATTGCAGAACTCATGGCTGGCATGCAAGGTCTAGTCTTCCAAGCAGTTAGACACCAGGAAAACGGGCTGGCAGATTACCTGGCGAACTGTGGAGTAGACAGTCAGGAAAGGGGATGGGACATCTGTTGGGAGGAGGTGAACTGTCCGAATTTGAAAATTCGATGCGCACAGCTGGCGCAGCAAGACTTACACGACACAGACCGGGCCTGACCGGCAACGGTATATCTGTTCGGTACCGTAAAAAGGAACTTTCGGGCAACGGCCGGGTTTATTATCATAGAAGCGGGACGATTGGATAGATGTGGCAGTGGTATTCAGTGCAAGGAAAAGCCAAACATGGGAACCATCAACATGGTTCATGCCACGAGGAGATCCGTAAACACCGTTTGGGGAGAAAGGACATTCACCTCAAACCGGATAGGAAGGCAATCAGAAACATTTATGCGCCTTCAGGGGAAGGATTTGAGAGGCGTGCGAACACCCTCTGCATTAATTACAACAGTACCACTACTCTGGTTCAGTAGGAAGGGCATTCTCTGGAGAATTCTATGGCTAAAGGCTATTTAACCAGGGGTTCAGGCTCGGTTTCATCCACATCAGTCCTCAGCTCGGCCAGCAACCACCGCCAGCCTGGTAGTGCAAGGATTTACTGTGAGATGTTTAGAGGGAACATTATGGATGCGGGTAGCTGTAGATGCGCGGCGACAAACCGAGATCTGTGCAGTGCGCAGAATATGTATGAAACTCGAGCCTCAACGAGGAGCAAACACAAAATCGCTAAGTTGAAGGCTGAAGTTAAACAGGAAGAAGAGCATAAGCAGGGGGGAGCAATAGTGGATGAAGTTGACTGGCTGAGTGACTCGGGCACACCCGCCAAAAGAGCAACTCAATTCACTCGCACTAAGGCGGAGAGCTGGAGGATTAAAACTCTCCTGGCGAAAGCCCTGGAGATGAAGGAAGATGGGAAGCAATGCATCGGGAAGGAGCACCCTGCTCCGATTAATCAGCCAGGTAATCCCCCCGCCAGCCATGAGTTTTTGGAGCGCAGAATCGCCGTTGTTCAGGAAGGGGTGGAGGTGGTTAACAAGAAATTGACCCTGCTCATCAGACTGCTCCGGCAGACTTTGAGCCCGGACCCCGTGGTGCAGGAACAAAGGATGAAGGAGGCCCAGGACCTCCATTCCATGCAGGAACTGCAAGCCAAAATTGACAGGCACATCCTGGATGTGGGTCTGGATACTGCTAGCAGGATGGGTGGTTTCCCGCGCCCTGGCGGGCTCCCCTAATCCTCTGTTTCTCTCTGTTTGGTGTTGTCTGCTTCGGCTCCAAGCCTGTCCATCTGGTCTATCTCTCTACTCTTTGTGTTATGCATCGGCTTCGGCCCTATGCTTAGTTCATACGTTTCGGCCCTAAGCATGTTTTTTGTCAAATGTCCAATTTTTGACAGTGTCATGACGCTATATCTCTTTGCTCATAAGTTAGCCACCCTGCGTGGTGTGCAGTCTGGTTTTGAAAGGCCCGCATGGTGGTTATTTTGGTTCTGGAAGCCCAATGCCGGTTCACAGCGAGGTTGTAATGGTTATCTCAGGTTTCTGTCTGCCTCAGCAGACTTTTTGTAAAATATTTTCTTCTTTAATACATATACAACTGACTTACAAAAAAAATAGTTTGGGTAATTTATTAATATAAATTCATTAGTTAAGCTATCTAATGTAAACTTGAACTTTCTATTTAAATCTAAATTTTAGAACAATAGTTATTTTATAATAGATAATTTTAACCCATTAAGTTAGTTATGAAAAAGACTATCCCATAAATGTAAGGAAAAGAAAATGAGGGAGATTTCCAAAGAGGACCAAAAGTTGTTAAACTTCAAAATTTTAGGTATCTTAAACGTTTTTGATGGTGCTCAATCCATTTCCACCATCAAAAACATGATTCAAATACTACCTCTTCAAGATTTTTTGAAATTTTTTTGCCCAAATTCCAACTATTTTTGGTCATCCAAGCAATTCCTCCGCCTCTGTAAACAACTCTTTTGTTTTCACCGACCATTACAATTTTAGAAATTGCGTAAAAATTAATTTTCATTATATGAATTGAAAATAAAAATCACTTTTTAAAAATCCAAAATATTCCAAACTCTTTACCCAATTTTAACGAACCAAAATCTAATACACAATACCTGCTAACAGCAGGCATAATAGCATCATTTCAATAATAAACCAATTATTCTTTCATTTAAATTAAACCTAACCACTACCGAAACACCACCCAACTTTTCTATTAATATAAACCAACCACCCAACAAAAACCAACCTCAAAATCAATTATCCACTGATCTTTATATTTACCCTTTATAATTCCCCTCTCTTTTCGAGAAAGGCAACGAGACGAGGAAATGGTTTACATCCTTTATTTGGCAAAAGTTCGGCATATTCGTTATTTTATATATTTTTATAAATATATAATAGGTATTATATTTTATAATTAAATTTTTAAGTGTTAAAAATTATTGATTTACAAATTGATAATCATGAAAATATATTATTTTTAACTATAAAAGGAAAAGTAAAAAAATGGTTTGAAAAAGTCTCAATAAATATTATTAATAAATGTTGGTACGTAATAGGTTTGTGATTTAATAAATTAATAATGGGAATGGAATTTATTTAAAAATATCAAATTAAATATAAATAAAAAAATTATTTGTAAATAAAAGTAATAATAATGTGTTTATAATTTTAAATTTTACAATATTATAGCTATATTTTTAAAAAGGTAGTGTATTTGTAAACGATGAGAGAATCTTTTTCTCTAAATTAGTTCTTAAAAAATTTTGGAGGCAGATTTTAATTAGGAAAACTAAAGATAATAATAAAATTGTTTTACACAACTGGAATTCCTATCTTAAAAAGCTTTATGAATCTCCAAATGTCATGGATAACTTTGAAACCCTGCCCACAATGAAAGAAGTTTTCTCAGTAGAAGACAATGATTTTGAGGTTGAACGCCTGGCAAATGGGAAAGCTAAGGATATTGAACGTTACCAGGCAGAAATCTTAAAAATTGGAGGTCCTGTCCTCATCCCCCCACATCCACAAGCTTTTCAATCAAGCGGTCAATTAAGGGTTCCCTAAACCATGGACTCAAAGCCTCATTAATCGTTATTTTTAAAAGTGGGGATACAAATAACCCCTCTAATTATCGGAAAATTATGATCAGCCCTCTCTTAGCCAAGTTATATGGTATTATTTTGGAAAAGAAGTTGAGCATTTGGCTTGAAAGTGAAGGTAAGCAGGCTAAAGGCCAAGCGGGTTTTATAAGGCAAAACTCAACAACAAACCACCTCGTTACACTTAGGATCATTGTGGAGGAATGTCGCAGTGATAATCCAATCTCTTTTGTTGCTTTGTGGATTTTAGAAAGGCTTTCGATACGGTTCCTAGAAACAACCTATGGAATATATTAAAAGAGCTAAAGGTTCCTTTCGAGTTGAGAGTTGTCGCTATAAGGTTATACGAGAATGTAATTGCCAAGTTAAAGAGAAATGAGGGGTGGTCAAAAAATATTAAGTGTAATATTGGAGTTAAACAAGGTTGCCCCCTCTCCCCTACCCTATTTGGCATTTACATCGACAAGCTAGAAGGTCGTTTAGAGGAAGCAAGTTGTGCTAGCATGATCTTAGCTGGGATAGTCATCATCCTTCTTATTTATGCTGACGATATTGTTTTTCTCGCAAGGTGCCCATCTGATCTTGATAAGCAACTTAGAATTCTTAAGGATTTCTACGCTACCTTGGGTATGACTGTTAACACTGACAAAACAAAAGTTATGATTATCAAATCCAAGAAGGACACTTACGCTAATTTTATGTATGATAATAGTAACTTGGAGGAAGTGTCTTCTTAAAAGTATCTAGGAATTGATATTCATCACAAGCTCAACTGGAACTATAGCATTGAGAAAAGGATTAATGGGGGGTGGAAAGCTTATTTTGGTCTTGAAAATAATTGTAAATGACAAACCTCATAATGTAGGATAGAAAGAAGTTCCTCTTTGAAACTTTAGTCACTCCTATTATCTTATATGGATGTGAGGTTTGGGGTTGCAGCATCTCTAGAGAATCCTGGAGAAAGATTGAGCAAATCCAGAAGCATTTTATACAATATAACCTCAAAATTAAAAGCAATACACGCTATCCTATTCTCCCTATAGAAGTGGGTCTTTCCCCTATCGAGAGCCTAGCTATGACTAGGCCTTTGTTGTACAAGCACAAGATCAATAACATAGGGGACCATAGACATCCTAAGCTAGCTTTAAATTCCAGCCCAAACCACCTAAGGCTTAAACGAGGTTGGTATAAAGACACCAGGGCCTGGTTAAACCATTGTGAGATCGACGAGAATGTTGCATTGCAAAACATTAATAACATTAAAAGTATTGTTACTTCTAAGTTCAAAGAAAAAAATGTGGTGTGAGAAAGATTTAGTAGCTGAAATAAAATTAGGATATTATAAGGAGGTCATCAACCCCACCCTAGAAGATCAAAAGTATCTCTCTGTTTTAACTAGCTCAAAGAAGAAAATTAATATAGTCAAGATTAGAACGAACTCTCATGAGCTCCATAGTGAAACAGGTCGTTGGGCAGTTCCTAAAACACCATGAATGGAAAGGATCTGCCATCTCTGTGAGAATAGAACACCGAGGATGAAAATCACTTCCTCTTAGAGTGCCCCGCATACAACCACATTAGATCTCAGTATCATAATCTTTGTTGCAATATTGACCTTCCTAGCCTTTTACGATGTCAAAATTATAGTGAGATCGGGACGCTCCTCTCCATGCTTTTTGAGCATAGGAATAAAATCTTAAATCAAACTAAATTCATTTCTTTAGTCCGATTGACCAAATTTTGGTCTGAGTGGACGTTAACCACCACCACCACCATCATCATCATCATATAATGTTATATGTCTCATAATAATAGCTTAATAATTCTATAAATTTAACAATAACAATAGCTTAATGGGATTATAGTATTTTTTATTTTTATGTTATAAAAGTAGTTTTTTCATTTTTTATTTTAGGTCTTGAATTGTTTTCTATAATATTTTTTATAATATTGTAAATCAAATAATAATAATAATAATATCCTAATGTGATTATAGTATTTTTTTTAATGTTATAATATTGGTTCTCTTCATTTTTTTTTATTTTTTTTAAGGTCATGAATTGTTTTCTAGAAATTTTTTTTAATTGTTATTTGTAGTTTTGTGCATATGCTAAATGCATTGGGTTTATTGTAAATTTTTTCTATTATTTAAAAAAAATACATTTTTTATTTATTTATTTTTATTTATTTATAGATTCAAAAATTGGTTAATGTTGTTTATAGTATGTTGATATTTCAAGTGTAAGGTATTTCAGAAATGTTTAGAATAAATTTATACATAAAGCAAAAGTTAAGATTTAAATAAGAGGTAAATTTATATTAATGTGATGATCAATCTATAATTACTTTTCAATAAATCAATAATAGCCATACACAACATATAGTTAGTTCAAGAAGTTGTAAGTTAAAAGTTAAGGTGGTTTGTTGAAATGGTGAGACGTAGGTTGTACACTATATCAATTTAGGTTCAAATATTTGATGATGTTTTGGTTGAGATAACGATAAAAGAGTAGACACCCCATGAATGGGATCCCCTAGCAAGTGTGTCTATGGGCTTCCCATAGATAATTTTGACAAGTTAAAGATTCTTCTAGATTAAAAAAAACAAAACAAAAACAAAGAAATGAACATGGCATAATGATGCACCTCAAATAAGTAAAAAATGGTTCACATACAACATAGAGCTTCAAATTTTAAAATAATGAATCACTTATATAAATAATATATATATATATATATATATATATATATATATATATATATATATATATATATATATATATATAATATATATATAAAGTAGGCAATATAAATGAACTTTAGACTATATAGACCTATCTCAACTCTCTATAAGATATCCAAATGAAACAAAGATGCAAATTTAATGGATAAAAGAGCAAGAACACTTATGGCAAACACCATGTGTTCATCTAGCATATAAACGCCCTCATTTCATATTTGTAAAGCTTCTTGGCTTGATTCTTAAGCCTTAGTAAAATGTTGTTGGATATTCACTATCATTGCATTGTCCTTTCTCTTAAGTACATAGCATAATTAGAACTACTATTGTCTCAACCAACTCTTTTCAATAAGGATGGACCCTCACTATTTTTCCTATCTCTTTTGTTGCATCTAGGGTGTTCCATTGTTGGTTTCTCTTAGATCATTTCAATCCTTCTTCAAGGAATATTACGAACACCACTAATAGAGGGAGAAATCTATAATCAAAGGCCTCTAGCTACAAGATTTATCAATGCAGACCTTAATGTCGAAAAATGTGAATCATATATAAAAGAATATAAAAACCCATTGTGCAAAAGGATTGACCATGGTTTCTTTAACAATTCTTTGATATCATAATTTAGTAATACAATCACACATACATAGATGCCACAAGAGATACCTTATGGAAATCCAATTTAGAAAAACATTAGCTTAGAAATGGTTGTCTTGCTTGCCGGTTATGGAGCCTATTATGTTCCTAATTCAAAAGTCCTATGTTAACCGCATTTCAATCCTAGCTCCTAATGGGGAGTGTGGGGAGTCTATCCCCCTCATTATTGTCATTATAGGGTAAAATATTTTAATTTCAACATTACAGTATTAAAATTATAGGAGGGATTTCCTTGTAAAAGATTGTAATATCATAGTCAATCTATATAGTTCATCATTGTGTCACAGATCTAGTGGTAGAAGTTATGCTGGTGTTTTCTTGCCTTAGAAGGGGACCCTTTTTTATGAGAGCATTATATTGTGATTTTTTACTGTGAGACAACATTGTAACTAAGAGAGGAGATTGTGTGATACTGGAGAGGATGTTGCAATCGATGTGTTGTAGGTTTTATCCCTTCATTATGTTGGATGGAATAAAGGAAGGACTAATGTTTTCTTTGTGGGTGTAGCCAATATCGAGTGAACCACATATATTAGTGTCTCTCTTATATCGTGATATTTCGTGTTCTATTTCTACATTCATGTTGTTTATTTTTATTATGCCATGATCGTATTCCTAACATTTCTCTAGTTCTTGTTGGTTGTGTTTTTACAATTATAAGGCTCTTTGGTTATAAACACAAGAAATACAATGTATAGTGCTAATGGAAAACTTAGTATAATAGTTATCTTGTCTTCTAGAACTAGTCAATCATCCATGTCTAAGTTGATATCTCTAACCACCACTAACAATCAAAATTTGACATCAACCCAACCTATGGATTAATATCTCATATGTTATCTTTTGACTAGTTGAACATCCAAATCAACCTCCTCTAGATTGTTCTTGGCCAAACTCCTATTCAACTATAAACCTGCCAATTTTTTCTTTATACTACCCACTATGTTCAATTCCAATGACCTCCCAATTGTTCTTCGAAGAAGTGGATATAATACTTATGCATGTTTACCCATCATTTCACAGTTTACACACACTTGCTAGGGGGTCCCATTCATGGGAGTGTCTATCCTTCTATCCCGATCTCAATAAACTAAAAGATCATCAAATATTTGAACCTAGATGGGTATAGTGTACATCCTACCTCTCACCATTTCAACAAACCACCTTAACTTTTAACTTACAACTTCTTGAACTAGGCCTCAATTATATATGTTGTATGTGGTTATTATTGATTTATTGAAGAGTAATTATGGGTTGATCACCATATCGATATAATTTTACCTCTTATTTAAATCTTAGCTTTAACTTTAAGTATAAATTTATTCTAAACAATTCTAATAGTGCAAATTACCTTACATTTGATATATCAACATAGTGTAACAACATTAACCAGCTTTGAATACATAAATAATAAAAAAAGAAATAATAAATAATAAAAAATGTATTTTTTTTAAATAATAAGAAAATTTATCAATAACCCAAAATGCATTCCATTAAGTATATGCACAAACTACTACACCATGATTAAAAAAACATTATAGAAAGCAATTCATGACATGAAATAAAAAATTTGAAGAAACCACTATTGTAACATAAAAAGTGAAAATGTCAAGCCTTACTAGCGCAATCGGTTGAGGATGAGCCTCCTTAGCAAGGCGACCATGATCAAACCTCACTGGGGTGGTTGTGCCTATGCTAAGGGGAGAAGATATGCTAAAAAAATCCAGTCAACTTAGGGCTAGTGTGGCCTAGGCCAGGTGCATACCTCAGGTGACTTTGACGTGGCCCAGGTCAGGTGCGATCCCCAAGTGACTTTGACGGATTAGATACCCCTAGGTCACGGTTGGTTAAGCATGGAGGATTAGAGACAACTTGACAAACAAAAAAACACATAAAAAGTGAAAATACTATAATCACATTAAGCTATCATTGTTACTAAATTTACAATATTATAACTATAATGTTATACAATTTTTTTTTTTTTGTAAGTCGAAGTTCTATTCATTCATAAATAAATAAGTACATCAGTAGCAAAATGCAAGTAGTCTCACCTCGACCAGGTTTGTTGACTACCATGATTAGAAAATGACAAAGAAACAAAAGAACAACTAGAGACACAATCCACAACTTAGGAGGCCAAAAGCACCAAAAAAACATAAAACAAGTAAAGCACCTGTAACCATGCTCAGTCATCAAAAGTAATAGAAGTAGGATTATCTAGAGAAGTCCCTGGAGGAGGAGGAGGATAGAAGGAACATTGTAGATGCTCTTCGAAGTGATCCATCCATGACTGAGCCATCTTGTCCACCTTCTTGGATAATAGATTCTGACCACACCATACCACCACGACCCACTCCCAAACATGACATTGGAAGTAATGCATCTTGTTCAGCGTAGCAATGAGCTCTGCATGTCCTTTTTACCGTGTCCTCTTTGAAGTTTCCAGACAATCTAGTACAGACTAGATCAAATCCCGACATTTGTCTAAACAATAATGACAATCCTTTGTTTCCCCACGCCCAGGTCGTCTTGCCTTCCCCCATCTGCCCGTGCCACCTCAACGCGTCGCTCCACCCCTCTTTGGAATCCGCGAGGTTCTCCCCCCACGACTAGCCAACTAGCCACCACAACCACCACAAGCCCCGGAAGCCGGTTGGCTCGAGTTGTCAACGGTTCGACCACCCCGACCAGAACTTGGGGGCTCCTCTACCGCCATTGCCACTTGTAGGTGTGACCCCTGACTCCCGTGACTGGCTGAAATTCTCTTAGACAGGGGAAGGGAATGAGCATTATGTAGCTTAGGGTGCATTATATCAAAACCAATGATGCCAAGTAAAGGTAGAATGAGCCAACAATTATTAACACACACCAAAACTATGACTGCAGAGAGACTCCCCAACCAGACCAGAAAGTCACTTACCAACCTAACTAGGAGAAATATAGGAAGCCAAGAGACCAATCCAACAATAAGACATTGAACCATCAACTCACAAATGCCAAACCCCCGCAAAAAGACTACTAACTAAAAGACCTGAGGACAGACATGCCTCTACCATAGAAGTCGCTTAAGAATGCATAACCTCGAAGGAACGCTGCTTGCAAGGGTAGACTTGTTGCTCTGTAGATACAAAGGAAAACCAAGAGCGAAGATACACAACCACCCATAAGAGGGATAGCAGGTCGACTAAATAATCAGAGGTTGAACCCTTATCTCGCTCAGAAAAGCTAGAGACCACACACGAGAAAAGAAATCGTCGAATTCAATGACTCTGATGCTGGGGAGGGGGCGTCGTCTGCGAAAGCGCCACCATTCCCAGACATGGTGCCAACTGCGGAGTTTAACACTGATACTAGAGTTCGACTGACGCCCATCAGACTGCCACAAAACCCAAACTACATGCCAAACATGAAGAGCACCACCCTCCATATACCAGCAACATTAGCCCACTCCTGCTCTGAATGAGGATGATGGAAAGTTTACACGCATTACATTAACACTTCCCATACTTTGAATTACATGAGAGAACAGAATTACATGAGAGAACAAAGAGATTAACCCTGTACCAACAACCAATTGTTTAACATCATCAATCATACATAAAATTGCTTCCCATGTTTATACCCATCAAAAATAATATTATACAATTTAAAAATTATAATTATAACAATACTATTATTACTTTTCATACCATAAATATTTTGTTATATTTACAAGTATATTTTTTTATTTATATTTAATTTAATAAATCTTAAAATAATTTATTTAATTATTAATTTATTAAATCACGAACCCATTACATATCAAAATTTATTTATAATATTTATTGCGACTTTCTAACGAATTTTTTTCTTTTCTTTATAATTAAAATAATGTTTTCATAATTATCAAATTTATAAAATCAATAATTTAACACTTTAAAAAATAATTATAAATATTAATACATATTATATATTTATTAAAGATATAAAATTTGATAAATATAAAATAACGAATGTGCAGAACTTTACCAAATAAAGGATGGAAATGCTTACCTCGTCTTATTGTCTGTCTCGATAAGAAAGGGGAGGATAAAGGGAAAATATAAAGATCAGTGATAATGGATTTTGAGGTTGGGTTTTTTTTGGTCTTTTGGTTTATATATATAAAAGAGTTGGGTGGTGTTTAGGCAATGGTTAAGTTTAATTTAAATGAAAGAATACTTTGTTTATAACTGAAATGATGTTACTAAAATTGTGTAAAGAGTTTGAATATTTTGGATTGTTCTTAAAAGTGATTTTTATTTTCAATTTTATGATTAAAAACTAATTTCAATACAGTTTAATTAATCTATATCTAAATATGAAAAAATCCTATTTAATATCAACAAAAATGAAAAATAGAAAACCAACAAAATTAATCAAAAAATAGAAAAGCCAAAAAAAAATCAATCAGAATTCCACTTTCTCTTTTCGATTAAAAAAAGGAACAGAGAACTACTCAAACACAATTTCACATAGCATTAAAAAGGTTACTAATGATATTAATAAAAAATTATATTTGTCTTCAAGATTATATTTTTAAGAGAGGTAAACCTTATTTTTTAATATAATTGATTGTCGAAAAATCTCTCATAAAACTTGATATAGATTACAGAAGCCTCAACTCTACAATATATTATTTCATCAATCAACTAAAACAACAATAACTTCAACCTTGAAAAAAAAAATTGCAGACACTTCTACAAAAGCAAATTGGGACACACCCTAAAGTTGCAACGGCGGGTGAAAACAAAAGTGGGTGTGTGCATATAGAACGTGATCCAATCCTTACGGGGAGTCCTTGTTGCACGCAATCCAATCCTTTCTGACTCATATCCGGCCTTATATTAAATGAATGGTTGCCAAGTTCCCAGTGTTGATCTCACTTTATCTCTTCCAATGCCTGCCAGGCTGGCAGCTTTATCTTTTTGCATGATACCTTTAACCAGTCGCTGATTGGCCAGCATCCAACAAAAAGTCAGTTGTGGAACTGACAAACAACCTGCAACTATCATTAAACGACCAGACAGGATAAAAATACCAGCTGTGTGTATGCCCATATGAAAGTCAGTTGCCCACCACGTCAGTGCTGGCTTGCTGCCATCCATTTTATCGAGGGTATTATTATTCTATTAATGTTTGGAGTAGTATACAATAAACAACAAAAGTACATTATCTAAGGAGTGAAATATATGAATCAATAATACAATATATACAACAAATACATCGGTTCGCCCGCTGTCTGTTTGTTGAGCAGGTTTATTTTTTAAGTTAATGCTTTTGTTTCCCAGCTTGTCGTCTGGTTCTTCGAATTTTTGGGTTTTGTCGTGACGGAAGATTCTATGCAGTTTCTAATGGCGTTTATTTTGATGTATGACAAAGGAAACTCTTATTTCCAATTTTATAGAAAAGTAAACGGGCTCTGACATCTGAGATAGATAGTGCTGGCTCTCTTTCTACGCTGATATTTCAATTCACGTACTGTCACTCAGAAAGAAATACTATTTACCTCGCATTTGAGAGCATAGAGTTGAAAATAAGAATCTCCTATTAGAAATGCGACGTTACCGTTTGAAAGGTCCGTTGTATATCACGAGACATTTTCTTTCTTTTACTATTTTTTAATAAAAACGGGTGAGAAATGTAATTCTAAGTTCAAGTGTTCTATGGATTTTGAGTATCTTTTAAAATTGTTTTTCTTCTGGTTCTCCGAATCTTTGGGTTTTGTCCTAATGGAAGATTCTCTGCAGTCTGTAATGGCGTTTACTTGGATGTATGACAAATGGGGCGTTACCGTTTGAAAGGTCTGTCGTATATCAGGGGACAATTTTTTTTTAATAAAAGGCGGTCCAAATCTTTTATATAAATTTCTAATGCAAATGCTCTGTATTGTCTAGTTATTGAAGTTGGTCGGAAGAGTTGAATAGAACCCAGACACCTCCTGCAGGCTGCGAAGAGAAACTATTGCTGATGATGGTGTCATTGCCCACATCCTACTGAAATCCTATCTACGATTAAAACTAGGGATTAAATTTTAATCTATAGCCTAAGAGGTTTGGTTTATGATGTCATTGATTTAATTCACTAAATATTTCATCTATAAAATAACAATTAAAGTTACATTTTCTCACATCTTGTTTTATGGGTGCCGTGGTCATGGGATGAGAATCTTATAGATACGTTATCTGTTGTCACTGTAGAAGGTGAATGGACAATGAACAGTGGCTAACGTGGGACTAGGAATACCGTGGAAGGCACTGCACGTGGACGGATAAACAAAAATATGATGATATGTCTAAGTGACATGCTCGTGTTCATGAGCTTCCATCGAAAATAACAAAGTGAGAAGATGACATGTGCTTTTGTTTGATAAGAAAATTAAAAAAATTAAATGACATGTGCTATTTTAATGGTTAATTACCTTTGAAATTAAACATAAATCTTTTCATGTAATCATTTACATGTGTTATCTAGAATGTGGTGGCCTCCCGCCAAATGTTAGAATACCTCTACCCTTATAGTGGCCCTTCCGCCAATTATCAAAATATCCCTGCTCTTGACAAGACTTTGTACTGGCCGAATTTATGGTTGACCTGAGCTATTGTACTCTACCTTGGGAACGAGTTAGGGTTTTGACGGACCCCTCCGGTTTTCCACCTCCAGCTGTCGGTCTCCTCGCTCACGATACACTTTTGTCAACGCCAAACCCTAATCATTTCTCATTTGCACTTTTCACTGTCCGCGAGCTGCTCTGTGACTGTGTAATTTTCTGGTTCGGTGGTTCTGTTCTCCGCGCGCTGTCTGTCTGAGTTCCTATGGTTTCTTGACACTATAATGGTAAGCTTCGTTCGCCTGTAAACGGCTCTCTGTTCAACACGAGAATGGCTGAAAGTTAGGTTGTATTTACTGGTTTCTATCCATCTATTTGCTACTTCGTTCCAGGGTTAATGCGTTCGTTTTTTCTGACAGGTTCCTTCTTGACTCCTTGCGCTTCGGTCAATCTTCTCAGGTAAGGTTATGGTTCCTTGTTAAACACTCCCTGTTCTCTTTTTAACGACTCTAATCGTGTTCGGCACTGGTCTTTCAGGGTTGCAAGTGATAAGGGTCTCCTCCGTCTTGTCCCGCCTTGATTCAGGTGAGAGTTCTTTAAACTTCGCTCGCTTCTTGCTTTCCAACTGTCATTTGGTTGTCGGTTGTACTAATTAGCTTCTACTGTGGTTGCAGGTGATACAAGGTCATGGGTTTTTACGGACCTGGTGTGCTCCACGACTAGGCCGAGTTCCCCTGCTCATATTTCTCCGGGTGGTGTCTTTCTTTGTTTAGACTGTATTTAATCTAGGCCTTTAAGTTTCCAATTTATGGCTAGCTTGTCACTGTTGCATGAAATGCTGGTTTCTGTGTATTCCTTGGTGGCTTCGTCTTCTGGTTTTGTCCCTGCGTCGGTATCTTGTTACTGGTCGGGTGTTAAAAACCCTCCTTGGAGGTTCAACTGTCACGACACTCTACTTTTGTGTCGACGTCTTTGTATTTTTTCCTGTGAAGTAAATTCTCAGGGTTTTGAAAACGCTCTGTTTGTAAGGTTGATTTATGGTCCAGTTCTGTGGAACCCCTGGGTTCACCCAAACCCTCATCCGCCGTTCAGTTGGGGATCTCTACCGTGTTCCGTCTGCTATCTGGTTGTAACATTACTTGTCGAACTCTTGCTATTTTGGAAATCCGACGTTTTTAATGGAAACTTTGTTCAAATGGAGTAAAATGACATTGCCTTGAATGATATTTGTCATGAGATCATTTGGTTATCGAAAAGATTTGTTGTAGATTTACTTCCTCCAGTGATTTGACAAGTTTATATAATGATGATTGTTCAGGTTTCGAATTACCTTAGATTTGCCTCCGTATGCCTGAATTCTCGTTTTATTTGGTAATGGTACTTTGTTCGTTTGACTTTCGCTATTCGTTGTTTTGTTGATATATGTGGTTGAGGACCTACGCAATTCCTGTCTTTGATTTGAAGTGTCTGCTACAGCTAGTGCTATTTTCCTCCACACGATGCTCTGTCCGTTACCTCACTTTACATTATTTATACAGAAAACATATTATGTTACTGTTAATTAGATTGCACAGTGATGTTATATTTCGAATTAGAAAAAAAAATAAATGAAAAACAACAGTAAATGAGAATGGCTGTGTATGTATTTCTTTTTCTCTGCTCTTCGGGGGAATCCCCTACAATGGTTCCGTTCCTGCTTTTAATCTAATGCAACATAACTGTTATTGGTAAAACTGTCTCAACAGAAAACACTGTTTTGTCAGTTCTGTAACTGTTTTTAACTACTGTAACTTTAAGAAAGCTAATTAATTATTTTTTGTCCTGTTGCCAATTCCTAATAAACAGTAACAGTATTCCACTATAACTACCTTAATCCTATCAACCTATAGACAGATAAATAAAATAACATAAGTAAAGTAAAGTCATGTCACTGACAAGCCCAACACTTGTCCAATTAAAATAAACGACTATTTGTTCTGATCTTTTCATGAGACTGTCAGCCCTTCATGTCTCCTCAGAGCTGGATGCTCCTGCATCAGGCTCCCGGGGTGGCAAAAAGTCATGGCTCCGTTCCATGAGGTCGTCAATAGAGTAGCCTGCCTTTTGTATTTGTGTCGCAGTCAGCCACGAACTGTCCTCTATTGGACGGTTTTTCCACTTTACCAAATACCTCAAATATTCCTTCCTGCACGTGCGCCTAGCTACCTGTGTGTCCAAAATTCCCTCAATTTTGACGGGCGGTGCCATCGGCATCTGTCTCGTCCATAAATCTCCTTTCAATTGGGTGTTCCGCGGTGGCTCTGCTGCTGCATCATCTGCTGAACCTGCAACATAAGGGAACATATCTGCCACGTTAAAGATAGGGGAAATACCAACCCCTGGTGGCAACTGTATCTCGTAAGCGTTTGCAGAAAATTTGCGAATGATCTTGCAGGGTCCGATTTTCTTAAACTTGAGCTTGCTGTACTCTCGCTTTGGAAATCGTTCCTTGCGTAAGTACGCAAGAACTTCATCCCCGACATTAAACTGAACTTCCCGGTGTTTTGTATCAGCTCGCTGCTTGTACCTCTGACTGTTGTCCTGTAACTTTAGCTTAACCTGTTCGTGCAGTTTGCTCATAGCTTGGGCGAAATCTTCTCCATCAGCGCTCCGTTTTTCCAGTTTGCCCAAATCTCGTAACTCGTGCACTCCTCGCGGATGCATGCCGTACAGAATTTGGAATGGACTGTAGCCTGTGCTACAGTTGGGAGAATCGTTATATGCAAATTCTGCCTGCGCTAATACACGATCCCAAGTTCGGGAATTTTCACCTGTTAGACTTCTGAGCAAATTCTCCAGACTCCGGTTCACTACCTCCGTCTGTCCGTCCGTCTGCAGATGGTAAGCGGAGCTGAACTGCAACTGAGTATCTAACTTTTTCCACAGGGTTCTCCAGAAATGACCTGTAAATTTGACATCTCTGTCAGAGATAATGCTTCGTGGAAGTCCATGTAACCGCACAATCTCTGTAAAGAAAAGGTGGGCTATGTAAGTGGCGTCGCTAGTTTTCCTGCACGGTACAAAGTGTGCCATCTTCGAAAATCGGTCGACTACAACCATCACTGAATCAAAGCCGCGTTGTGTTTTTGGCAAACCTAGTACAAAATCCATGCTGACCGAATCCCAAGGTCGACTAGGAATGGGTAATGGCATATAAAGTCCAGTGTTCTGACTGTGACCTTTTGCCAATTGACAAGTTTTACACCTAGCCACATACCTCTGCACATCTCGCTGCAACTTAGGCCAAAAATAGAAATGTTGTACCTGAGCAACGGTCTTGTCAATTCCGAAGTGTCCTGCCAGGCCTCCACTGTGTTTTCCCTGTATGATATTTTCCCGCATGGAACAGTTGGGAATACACAACTGTCCCCCTTTGAACAGCAATCCTTCCTGTAGGTTATAATCCAGCCATTTGCTGTCATTTCGTAACAGCGGGTTTTGGCAAGCCTCATAGGCTTCCATAAACTCGGTGTCAGTCGGATACAGCTCCTTCAAATGTTCAAATCCTAAGATCTGCATTGTGCTTTCTTGTAACAGTAATGTTCTCCTACTAAGTGCATCTGCTACTTTATTCGATTGCCCACTAATGTGTTTAAGCACAAACGTGAAACTTTGCAAGTACTCAACCCAAGCTGCATGCTTGTGGTTTAATTTATGCTGTTGCATAATGTACTACAACGCAGAGTTATCAGAAAATAAAACAAATTCGTTACCCAATAGATAATGTCGCCAATGCTTCAAAGCCTGCACAATGGCGTAAAATTCCTTATCATAGGTCGAGTACTTCTGTCTGCTTTCATTTAGCTTTTCGCTGAAATAAGCAACTGGTCTATCCTCCTGGCTGAGGACTGCCCCAATGGCTGTACCACTGGCGTCACAACGAACTTGAAAAAGTTTGTTGAAATCAGGCAGTCTCAACACAGGTCTTTCAGTAATCTTCTTCTTCAAGACCTGAAAACTGTTTTCTGCTGCTTCTGTCCAGTGAAATGGCTGATTCACTTTCTTGATTGTGTCCAACATCGGTGCGCAAATCTCGCTGAAATTTCTGATGAACTTCCTGTAAAAACTGGCAAGTCCATGGAAACTTCGAACTTCGAATAAACTTTTAGGAGAAGGCCAGCTAACTATAGCTGCCACTTTTTCTGGGTCCATTTTTAATTCATTCTCCGCAATAACAAAACCCAGATATATCAGTTCTCTTTGAAAAAAGGTACATTTCTTCAAATTAATCAACAACTTGTTTTGCTGTAATTTTTTCAACACACTCTGCAAATGCCTGAAATGCTCCTCCTTCGTCTTACTAAAAATCAGAATATCGTCCAAGTAAACTATAACAAACTTACCATTAAATTCCTTCAGCACTTCATTCATCAGACGCATGAACGTGCTGGGAGCATTGCTCAAACCAAACGGCATCACCAGCCATTCGTACAAGCCTTCGTTTGTTTTGAAAGCAGTTTTCCATTCATCTCCCTCACGAATCCGGATCTGGTGATATCCACTTTTCAAATCAATCTTCGAAAAGTAGGTCGCTCCACTCAGACAATCCATCATATCGTCCATCTTTGGTAGGGGAAACCTGTACCTAACGGTAATCTTGTTAATAGCGCTGGAATTCGTACACATTCTCCACTCTCCTCCTTTTTTGGGAGCCAAAACAGTAGGTACTGCACATGGGCTCATGCTCTCCCGAATCAAACCTTTGTCCAACAATTCTTGGACCTGTTTCCTGATCTCCTCATGGTCCTTGGGACTCATGCGGTAAGCTGCTTTATTTGGCAGACTTTCCCCTGGTATAAAGTCAATGCAGTGACTAATATCCCTCCTTGGTGGCAACTCATCTGGAAGATCATCTACCACAATGTCTCTAAATTCCTGCAGCAGCCTCTGAACCTCTTCTGGTAAATCTGAAATCTGGGTGTGGAGTACCACTGTTCTTGGTCTCCTTATGACAGCAAAATTTATCTCGCTGTCCTCTATCTGTTTTATGAATTCTTTTCCTCCTAACAACAGTGCTTTCGCTCCACTAACCTCTGCTGTGCTCTCCTCTTTGATGGGTACAAGCGTATGCTTGATCCCATCTTTCACAAACTTATAGCAGTTAGTCTTCCCATCATGAACTGCACTCCGGTCAAACTGCCAAGGTCGTCCCAACAGCAAATGACAAACATCCATTGGCATGACATTGCAAAGAATCTTGTCCTTATACTTACCTATCTGGAACTCTACCTCACACTGTTCATCAACTAACAGTTGATGCCCCTTCTGCAACCACGATACTTTGTAGGGAGTGGGGTGTTTCAGCTTCTTCAATCCCAGCTTCTCCACCATCTCCACAGCTACCAAGTTATCGGTACTTCCACTGTCAACGATTACCTTACAGCATTTGCCTCGTGACTTGCAAATAGTGCGAAACAAAGCCTTTCCCTGATCTAGCTCTGCAACTTCCTTTGCTGGCTTTAACAGCACCTTGTTCAATACCAAGGCTTCACCTATCTCAGGTGTGTTCTCCGCTTCTTGAGGTGTTTCCTCTGCATCCTCTGGCTGAGCAACATAGGTGCCTCTTCCACCTACTGGTTCACCCTCAGGACAGTCATAAGACTTGTGTCCCAATTTATGACAATGGTAACACTGGATCGTTCCCCTGCCTCGACCAAATCCTCGTCCTCTCTGAGCTGGTCGTCCTTCCCTGTTGCTGTTGTCTTTTTCTGTCGTACCAGCAGATTTGGAACTGCTGCCTTCCTCATTTGAGACGGTACCTCTCCCTATGCCATACACCTTGCCTTTCCCTCTGCTAGAACCACCTCCCCTCTTGGAGTTCTGTTTTCTGTTTATCTTCTCTTCTGCCTTCAGCGCAAACTGATAGGCTTCATCCAACGTCTGCGGTGAAAGGATACCAATTTCATCCAAAATTTCCCCTCTTAAGCCATTTACAAATCTGGCTGTTTTCTCTGAGGTATCTTCCACATGCCCTGCTCGCAGATTCAATTTATAGAATTCCTCTGTAAACTCTCTAACAGTCATTCCCCTTTGTTTCAGGTTCTGTACCTGTCTGTACAACATTATCTGATAGTCTTTCGGTAAGAACTTCTCTTTCAGTTTCGCTTCCATCCTGGCCCATTTCTTGATTGGTTGTTTGCCTAACCTCCTTCTTTCTGCCTGAACGCTGTCCCACCATAAGGACGCATGTCCTTTCAGCTTGGTGGTGACAAACCTTACTTGTTTATCTTCGCTGGTCTCTTCCAATTCAAAGAATTTATTCACTTCACTTAGCCAATCTAACAACACATCTGCCGATAAGTTCCCGTCATAGGTAGGCAACTCATGCCTTGGTTTATGACTGGACAACAAAACTGATTTTAATAATCTCATTTCCGGTGTTATTCCCTCATTCTCATCCTCCTCTGGTTCAACTGTTTCTTCATCACTATTATCTGTTGGGTTTCTTCTTCCTCCAACCTCTATCACTGCCAATCTTTCACGCAAGACTCGTATCTCCTCTCGCAATCCAGCATCTACTGGCTTGTGGACTAATCGTCCTCTTCCTCTTCCTCTTCCTCTTGCTTCACCTCCTACTTGTTCCACTTGTTCGTCCACCTGCTCCATTAATTCTAACTCAAAATCTGCTCTGATACCACTTATGGTGGCCTCCCGCCAAATGTTAGAATACCTCTACCCTTATAGTGGCCCTTCCGCCAATTATCAAAATATCCCTGCTCTTGACAAGACTTTGTACTAGCCGAATTTATGGTTGACCTGAGCTATTGTACTCTACCTTGGGAACGAGTTAGGGTTTTGACGGACCCCTCCGGTTTTCCACCTCCAGCTGTCGGTCTCCTCGCTCACGATACACTTTTGTCAACGCCAAACCCTAATCATTTCTCATTTGCACTTTTCACTGTCCGCGAGCTGCTCTGTGACTGTGTAATTTTCTGGTTCGGTGGTTCTGTTCTCCGCGCGCTGTCTGTCTGAGTTCCTATGGTTTCTTAACACTATAATGGTAAGCTTCGTTCGCCTGTAAACGGCTCTCTGTTCAACACGAGAATGGCTGAAAGTTAGGTTGTATTTACTGGTTTCTATCCATCTATTTGCTGCTTCGTTCCAGGGTTAATGCGTTCGTTTTTTCTGACAGGTTCCTTCTTGACTCCTTGCGCTTCGGTCAATCTTCTCAGGTAAGGTTATGGTTCCTTGTTAAACACTCCCTGTTCTCTTTTTAACAACTCTAATCGTGTTCGGCACTGGTCTTTCAGGGTTGTAAGTGATAAGGGTCTCCTCCGTCTTGTCCCGCCTTGATTCAGGTGAGAGTTCTTTAAACTTCGCTCGCTTCTTGCTTTCCAACTGTCATTTGGTTGTCGGTTGTACTAATTAGCTTCTACTGTGGTTGCAGGTGATACAAGGTCATGGGTTTTTACGGACCTGGTGTGCTCCACGACTAGGCCGAGTTCCCCTGCTCATATTTCTCCGGGTGGTGTCTTTCTTTGTTTAGACTGTATTTAATCTAGGCCTTTAAGTTTCCAATTTATGGCTAGCTTGTCACTGTTGCATGAAATGCTGGTTTCTGTGTATTCCTTGGTGGCTTCGTCTTCTGGTTTTGTCCCTGCGTCGGTATCTTGTTACTGGTCGGGTGTTAAAAACCCTCCTTGGAGGTTCAACTGTCACGACACTCTACTTTTGTGTCGACGTCTTTGTATTTTTTCCTGTGAAGTAAATTCTCAGGGTTTTGAAAACGCTCTGTTTGTAAGGTTGATTTATGGTCCAGTTCTGTGGAACCCCTGGGTTCACCCAAACCCTCATCCGCCGTTCAGTTGGGGATCTCTACCGTGTTCCGTCTGCTATCTGGTTGTAACATTACTTGTCGAACTCTTGCTATTTTGGAAATCCGACGTTTTTAATGGAAACTTTGTTCAAATGGAGTAAAATGACATTGCCTTGAATGATATTTGTCATGAGATCATTTGGTTATCGAAAAGATTTGTTGTAGATTTACTTCCTCCAGTGATTTGACAAGTTTATATAATGATGATTGTTCAGGTTTCGAATTACCTTAGATTTGCCTCCGTATGCCTGAATTCTCGTTTTATTTGGTAATGGTACTTTGTTCGTTTGACTTTCGCTATTCGTTGTTTTGTTGATATATGTGGTTGAGGACCTACGCAATTCCTGTCTTTGATTTGAAGTGTCTGCTACAGCTAGTGCTATTTTCCTCCACACGATGCTCTGTCCGTTACCTCACTTTACATTATTTATACAGAAAACATATTATGTTACTGTTAATTAGATTGCACAGTGATGTTATATTTCGAATTAGAAAAAATAAATGAAAAACAACAGTAAATGAGAATGACTGTGTCTATATTTCTTTTTCTCTGCTCTTCGGGGGAATCCCCTACAATGGTTCCGTTCCTGCTTTTAATCTAATGCAACATAACTGTTATTGGTAAAACTGTCTCAACAGAAAACACTGTTTTGTCAGTTCTGTAACTGTTTTTAACTACTGTAACTTTAAGAAAGCTAATTAATTATTTTTTGTCCTGTTGCCAATTCCTAATAAACAGTAACAGTATTCCACTATAACTACCTTAATCCTATCAACCTATAGACAGATAAATAAAATAACATAAGTAAAGTAAAGTCATGTCACTGACAAGCCCAACACTTGTCCAATTAAAATAAACGACTATTTGTTCTGATCTTTTCATGAGACTGTCAGCCCTTCATGTCTCCTCAGAGCTGGATACTCCTGCATCAAAATGGCATAGATTTGAGGGTATAACATTCCAGCACTATCTTTTTTGCTCTATCGCCATGGTTCTATTTCAAGATATGGCTTTATTGATGTTACAATTTCAAATTTTTGGAACATATGCTATGTTTAGATTGAATGTATATTTTAACTTTTTTATCTTTCTTATATAAATATAATTATGCTTGTTCTGTCCTGAAAAACATTCCATTTTTCATTCCAAAATTATGTTAAGAAAAATAATGCAAACAAAATCTAATTTTTTATCCATCAATTAACACCCAAGGAGTAATGTTCCATCAATGAAGTTCCTCGTAAGTTCATTTATCACAGTGAAAAGCAGTGTAATGTGGAAAAGACGGCAAGATATGAAACATCAATGCACATTCATCTCTTGTGCCTATGATGTCTCAACTCAACTCCACTGACATCCAACATGTAAAATAATATTATTATGGTTGCATATTTGTTATGATTTTGGTTTTACTAAAATGATGACTAGAAATATAGTTTTTGAAATATTTATTATGGTAGAGATAATAAAAGTGAGATAACAGAGGAATTGAATTGTGATATCTACTCATCTAATAATACACATCTAATTGAAAGATATTTTCATATTAATCTTAATCCAGTATCATTTCATGTAAATTGCGAGTTGATAAATGAGAAACTAATATGAAATTTTAATTAGGATTAAATCATATTCAAAGTTTAATAAGAGAGTTATTGTTATCTTTATTAGAATGGTGGATTTTCGAATATTTAAGAATAGTAGATTTTGATTTTTTTTAAAAGCTCAATGAATATGAATGAAGTTAACAATTTCATTTAGCTATTTACGCATGTAAGAGTTTGAATTAATTATCTTTGATTTCTTTTATATTAATCAAATATTTGATGAATTTGTATGTTTGTAATAAATAGAAAATGACATCTTTTGCTTTTATCAATCACATTTACTAATGAGGTTGTGCTAGTTTTAATAAAATCCATTCATTGCTCTATTGATTTGGAATTAATGTACTTTCATGCTTGAATAGTAGCAACTAATATGGATAACTTTAATGATCAATAACTTGAATGAAGTTAACAATTTCACTTACCTACTTAAGCATATAAGAATTTTAATTAATTACCATTGATTTCCTTTATATTCATCAAATATTTGATGAATTTGTATGTTTGCAATAAATGAAAAATGATATCTTCTCCTTGTATCAAACACATTTACTAATATGGTTGTGCTAGTTTTAATCAAATCCATTTATTACTCTATTGATTGGGAGTTAATAAAATTTTAAAAAGTGTTTTAAAATGCTAATTTCACACACATATATATATATATAATGAAAGATGAAAATATTTAAATAGACAGAACAATTACTTTCATGCTAATAGCAATTAATATGGATAACTTCTATGATCAATAACTTCAATAGCAACATTACATATTAGACTTGTTATTAAAAATTTGTTAAATCAATTTAAAAAAATGTAGGATATACATTTGTATATCTTAAATAAGGATAAGGATTTGTTTTTATATAAATTAAATAACTAATCTATAAGGTTTTTTTCCTTATTCAAAAATTAAGTTGTAATATTAAGATTAACTAATAGAATGAAAATCATAAGTATGTATATTTTGAATTTTTTTAAATAAGAAAATGTTAGAAGTGAATTTTATTATAGGAAGAGATAGAAGTAGTTGTGTTTTCTAAAGAAATGTGATGCAGGAGCATCCAGCTCACCGTAATTGGACAAAAAGAATTCCAACCAGGTTCAAAAGCTAGTGATCGATTGGACTGTTTAATTCTTACAGAAATAATTTTTCTTTTAGTTTGTTTTACAAAGTCAGTGAATTTAGACATCTCTTTTTTATTTTCAGTTAGAATTACTGTAACTCAATTATTAGTTAGGGAATGGTCCATTAAATTAGGGAAATAAGAGCCAACTGTTCCTACAAGTCTTGGAATGCCAAATGATTATAGTTATTAACAAAAGTAGTATTTCTGTAACCATATTCTGTATCAGTCGGATTAACTGTAAACATCAACTGAAAACAGAGAGCTATAAAAACAAATCAAATGTAACAGAGAGGGGTTCAGTTGAGTAGAGTTGGGTTGATTGAGAAGACAAAGAAATAGAAACAGTTAGAGCATTCAAACCGAAAGCTATTTGTCCATCTGTACCATTTTTACAAATATTTGCCTAAGTGAATTTTTCTTTCCTTACGATTTAATAAATTGTCATACAAATAATATTTATCAGTTTACTATTGCAAATGTTCAAACAATGAGTTGCAGACAAATATTAAGTACATAGACGAAGTCACAGTGATTCACAGTCACAATAACCGACAACCATATGTTCATTTCGCACACAGTTGAATAAGAGTTCCAGTATAAACATTCAGGAAACTTTGCATATGAATATCCGCAACTTTCCAGTGTTTAAAGATAAAGAACAACCAACAATCCGGAATACTAATGCGCAGAGGTAACAAAAACTGTACATTCTCTTTTCTATTCATAATTTTCATTTAAACCATCGAAGGACCGAAATTACAGTGACCATTGGTAGGGCCAAACAAATACTACGAAAGACAAAGTCCGCTAATACATAAACAGAGCAGAGTACGACATATAGTCGGAAAAGCTTGTAAAGCAGAACCAGGGTTTGACAAAAATCAACTGACAAGTGGTTCCCAACTCTTATACACCAAATACAGGAGAAAACGAAAAACAAATACAGCCGAGTAAAAGCATACAGCGACCAAGGACTTAAACCAGAAGATGGGTCTTTAGCATCAACTGAAACTACAGCCAAAAATTGGGGTTTCAGGCCTACCCAGAAAAAGAAATGAGTGTACAAACTAAGCGTTGGAAGACACACCGCCCAGGTCACCAACAGAGACCTGCAACACAAATTCATGTATGTTAGAACAGACGCAAAGACGAGGAAACCAGGGAAACTGCGAATGCCTGTAAAGAAATGAAAACCTGGAGAAATTTACCTGGAGAGCGCGACCAAACGCAACAGTATGACATCCTGAAGAGCTAGAGTAACTGTCGACCAAAGGAACAAAGTGGGTTAATCCCAGAACGAGAAGGCAAGCTATATTGAAACAGGGATAAGAGCATTCACCTGTTCTAAACGAAGGACGTGCGCCTGAAAAGTCCTGTGCTCACAGGAAAACACAGTGTCGCACCGTAAGAAAACCCAACCAACAGCAGGCAAATAATACTCAACCAGATTCGAACCAAAGACAGTAAGGTGCCGGAAGAAAACACAGCAAAACCACAACGGTTTCTATCAATGATTCCCAAAACCCAGATAAAATACCACGACATTTATAGAGACGGCGAAAATACAATAACTATAACCAGAGCTTAACAATACTTGCAAGAAACCGCGTATGCAAGGGAGAGAAGAATAAAAACCACTTACCGAAATCAAGCCACAAGCCACAGAACCAGGACGAACAGCCTTCAACACCAAATGCCATTGTCATTAAGTTTACAAACAGGTTGAATAGCGGAGGAGACGAGTTCTTTTACAGCACCAGGAGCCGAACATATCAACATAACAGAACACACGACAATATACCAGAGAAGACCAAGAAACCCTCGGTTGGAGCAGAACAAACTCAGAGCGGAAACAACGAAGAACAATTAAGAAATGCCGTAAAGGATTAGGGTTAAGGTGCGAAGATGAAGAGGAGAAATTCGAGGCGGAGTACAGGGTATTTACTCCCTGCATTAACTCACCATCTACCAACTTCTCACAAAATCCCACGGACATAAGATTTTTGTTCGCCACGTAAACCTACCCATCCACGTATAAAGTGCAAAGTGTGTGCCAAGTGGGCTGGGTCCCATCAGAGTGGTATCAGAGCAGATTAAGTTGAAGAGATTTGAAAAAAAAAAATGGATGTAGGTAGACGAGGACGAGGCTGAGGTGCTCGTAGAATGGCAAATGAGGCATTACGAGAAGAACTCGAAGTTCTTACTGCTTGGTTGAAAGCAGTAGAGGCAGGCAGGAGAAGAGATCCAGAAATGGGTGATGTGAGTGAAGAAGAAGTAGAAGTGGCGGCAGAGGGACCTGAAGGCGAATCAGCAGAAGTGAAATTACTGAAGTCTGTGTTATTGTCGAACAACAGACCAAAACCAGAACTCCCGACTTACGATGGTAGTTTGTCTATTGATGTTGTGTTAGATTGGATTAGTGAGATGGACAAGTATTTTGAATGCGAGGAAGTTAGTGAAGACTGTAGGGTCAAGTTTGCAGCAACAAAGCTGAAAGGACACGTAGCTCTGTGGTGGGACAGTGTCCATAATGAGAGAAAGAGGTTGAACAAAACACCGTTTAAGACTTGGACAAGGATGGTAGCTAAATTGAAGGGCAGATTTCTGCCAAGGGATTATCAAATCGCGTTACATAGACAAGTACAGAATTTGAGACAGAGGGGACTGACTCTGAAAGAGTATACAGAGGAATTTTATCGAGTGAATTTGCGAGCTGGATACACAGAGGATACGACAGAAAGGACAGCCAGATATGTAAATGGGCTAAGGATGGATATTTTGGATGAAATAAGCATTTTGTCTCCAAATAATACTGAGGAGGCATACCAGAGCGTAATTAAAGCAGAGGAGAAAATTAACCGAAGACAGAATGCCCAGAGAGGACGAGGGTCTACCAGAGGAAGAGGCCAGTCCTATGGTAGGGGCCGAACTACCAGCAACAACGAGGAAGCCAGCAGTTCAAGGACTTCGGGAACAACAGAAAAAGGAGACGGAACGAGAGGTGGCAGATCGTTCCAACGCGGCAGAGGAAATGGCCGTGGAAGGGGAACTGGTTATCAGTGCTATAGATGCCACAAGTGGGGGCATCGCTCGTTTGAGTGCCCAGAAACAGATTCAGCTGGACAGCAAGGCGCATATGTGGCGCAACCAGAGGAAGCAGCAGCACCCCCTCAAGAGGCAGAGAATGCCCCAGAAACGGGAGAAGCTTTAGTGCTGCATAAGGTATTACTGAAACCAGTTGATGATTGTGTCGAACAGACGCAGCGGAAAGCTATGTTCAGGACAGTTTGCAAATCGCAGGGTAAGTGCTGTAAGATGATAATCGACAGTGGAAGTACGGACAATTTGGTGTCCATAGAAATGGTGGAGAAGTTGGGACTGAAGTGTTTAAAACACCCCAATCCGTATCGAGTTTCATGGCTACAAAAGGGGCACCAATTACTGGTGGACGAACAGAGTGAAGTTGAATTTCAGATAGGACGATACAAGGATAAAATCATTTGGGACATTATGCCGATGGACGTATGTCACATCTTATTAGGCAGACCTTGGCAATTTGATAGAAAGGTGACACACGATGGAGTGATGAACTGTTATAAGTTCGAAAAAGATGGGGTTAGGAATACCCTTATGCCTATCAGAGAAGAGAAGGAAACAGCTGAAGTAAATGAAACTAAGGCATTGCTAATGAGCGGAAAACAGTTTTTAAAGCAGGTTGAGAACAGTGAAATAAGTTATGTTGTAGTCAAGAAGACAAGGACAGTCCTATTGCATACAGAAATCACAGATTTACCTATAGAAATACAACAGATGTTGGAAGAATTTGCAGATATAGTAGTGGACGACTTGCCAGACAAGTTACCTCCCAAGCCGAGTACTAGTCACCATATCGACTTCATACCTGGAGCCAGCTTACCAAATAAGGAAGCCTACCGAATGAGCCCCAAGGATAATGAAGAAATCAGGAAACAGGTGCAGGAACTATTGGACAAAGGTTTAATCAGAGAAAGTTTAAGCCCATGTGTTGTACCAACAGTTCTCGCCCCCAAAAAGGGAGGAGAATGGTGGATGTGCACCGATTCCAGGGCCATCAATAAAATCACCATCCGGTACAGATTTCCGTTACCGCGTATGGATGATATGATGGACTGTTTGAGTGGGGCAGCTTACTTCTCTAAAATAGACTTAAAAAGCGGCTATCACCAGATTCGGATATGAGAGGGAGACGAGTGGAAGACAACTTTTAAAACAAATGAAGGATTGTATGAATGGCTGGTCATGCCGTTCGGGTTGAGCAATGCACCCATCACATTCATGAGACCCATGAATGAGATGTTAAAGGAGTATATTGGGAAATTTGTAATTGTTTATTTGGACGACATCCTTATTTTTAGCAAGACGAAAGAAGAACACTTCTGGCATGTGCACAAAGTGTTGGAAAAACTACAACAAAACAAGTTATTAATAAATCTGAAGAAATGTACGTTTCTACAAAGAGAGTTAATTTATCTGGGATTTATGATAGCAGAAAATGAATTGAATATGGATCCGGAAAAGGTAACAACAATAATAAATTGGCCGTCACCGAAGAATTTGTTTGAGGTACGTAGTTTCCATGGATTAGCAAGTTTCTATAGGAAGTTTATTAAAAATTTCAGCGGAATTTGTGATCCTATGTTGGAGACCATCAAAAAGGCCAGCCAACCTTTTCAATGGACAGAAGCAGCACAAAAAAAGTTTTCAACTATTGAAAAAGAAGATAACAGAAAGACCAATTCTCAGGCTACTAGATTTTCAAAAATTATTCCAGGTACGTTGTGATGCTAGTGGAACAACAATTGGGGCTGTATTTAGTCAGGAGGATAGGCCTGTAGCATTTTTCAGTGAAAAGTTGAATGAGAGTAGGCAGAAGTACTCATCATATGACAAAGAATTTTATGCAATGGTACAGGCTCTAAGACACTGGAGGCATTATTTGTTGGGAAACGAGTTCGTGTTGTTTTCAGATAATTCTACATTACAATATGTAATGCAGCAACACAAACTCAATCATAAACATGCCAAATGGGTGGAGTACTTACAGAGTTTTAATTTTGTACTGAAACATATCAGTGGACAAGCAAATAAGGTGGCCGACGCATTAAGTAGAAAAGCCCTACTTTTACAGGAAAGCACTGTACAAGTTTTGGGTTTTGAGCATTTACGAGATCTTTACAAAACAGACACAGATTTCAGAGAAGCCTATGAGGCGTGCCAAAACCCTTTGATAAGGGGTAATAGTCCTTGGTTGGATTACAACATACAGGAAAAATTGCTTTTTAAGGGAGGACAATTGTGTATCCCCAGCTGTTCCATGAGGGAGAATATTATTCGTGAAAAACACAGTGGGGGTTTGGCTGGACACTTCGGTATATATAAGACCTTGGAGAAACTTAGTCATTTTTATTTTTGGCCAAGAATGCGACAAGACGTACAAAGTTTTGTGACTAAGTGTAAGGTTGTGTCAATTAGCGAAGGGACATAGCCAGAACACAGGATTATATATGCCATTACCTATTCCAGGCAGACCTTGGGATTCGGTGAGTTTAGATTTTGTTTTGGGACTGCCGAAAACGCAGAAAGGTTATGATTCAGTGATGGTAGTGGTGGATCGTTTCTAAAAAATGGCACATTTTGTACCTTTTCGGAAAACTAGTGACGTCACTCACGTGGCCCACTTGTTTTTTAATGAGATCGTCAGATTACACGGGTTGCCAACAACCATCCTATCAGACAGAGACGTGAAGTTCACGGGACATTTTTGGCGTACCTTATGGAAAAAAATGAACACCCAATTAAGCTACAGTTCTGCTTATCACCCGCAAACTAACGGGCAGACAGAGGTTGTGAACAGAAGTTTGGGAAATCTATTACGCAGCTTAGTCGGGGAGAATTCTCGGATGTGGGACCGAGTGCTAGCGCAAGCAGAGTTTGCTTACAACGATTCGCTGAATCGTAGCACGGGTCTTAGTCCCTTTCAGATCCTATATGGCATGCACCCTCGTGGAGTGCATGAACTTCGGGATCTTGGCTTACAGGAACGACGGAGTGCGGATGGAGAAGATTTTTCTAATGCAATGAGGGATTTACATGAACAGGTGAAAGCAAAATTACAGGACAGCAGCTCAAAATATAAGGAACATGAAGATCTAAGAAGAAGAGAAGTTCATTTTGAGGTAGGGGATGAAGTTCTGGTACACCTGCATAAGGAACGCTTCCCTAAGGGTACGTACAATAAATTGAAGTACAAGAAGATAGGGCCTTGTAAGATCTTGCGAAAGTTTTCAGCGAATGCCTACGAAATACAACTACCACCTGGAGTAGGCATATCACC
>APFE031094426.1:35032-98658 GCA_000404065.3 Pinus taeda | reverse complement strand
AACAACAAAACTTCAATTAATAAAAAAATTAATCAAATTAAAAAATAATAATATTAACAACAAAACTTCTAAGCAACAAATGTGAATATTTTCGATACATCTATGACAGAGAGACAATGGGAAGAAAAGTAGGTAACTTTCAATAGCTTTCTCAATTGAAAGTAACACTTTCCATACCGACTCAGGTGAATTCAACATAAAACTAATTTAATCATTGTCATGATTAGAGATATCACATGAACATCTTTTCATGAATATTTGACATATAGATTGTGGGATTTGGCATGAGTCGATGGACTAACAACATGTCATATCATGTAATGATATTAATTTTTACAATGTTTTAAGATATTTGTATTGTGATCAATTTTTTTTATTTATTTGTACATAAAGGTGGTGTCATGAATATTTTACATAAAGATCATGGGATTTGGGCATGGACTAAGAGCATGTTATATCATGTAATGTAATGATCTTCATTTTCACAATGTTTTAAAAAATTGTGTAAGTAAAAATGGTTTAATAAATAAATAAATTTCTTTTATTAAATAAATGAGTTTTTATTTATTAGTAAGGTAAAAGTGGTTTAATAGAAAGTTAGTGTGTGTTAATATTCAAATTTTAATTTATATTTTTTATATTATATATAAAAATAATATATATATATATAAATAAATTCAATTATAATAAATATATTTTGAAATTATTAAAAAAAATATTTCAAACAATGAAAAGTTTTATTAAAACATTTTAAAGAATCTGAAGTTTTAAGAGATGTCAAAAGTGTGAAGCACACATAACATCACTGGCATGCATGTGCATTAAATAGAATTAAAAGCCCACTTCCATAGATGTTTACCCAATACCTTAAATTATCCATGAACATATATAGAGATATTGATTGAAAGTGTGAATAAGTATATATTTACCGAGTACCTTAAATTATCCATAAACATATATAGAGATATTGGTTGAAAGTGTGAATCAAGTATATACTACTCAATCATATACCAACTCAATTACATATCTATGGACCAAATTCTACCCTTAATCTCCCTTTAAGACTTACAAAACTTTTTCTAGATTAAATTATTAACATGTAATAATATATTTTCTCTCACCTCAAAAAAGTTCAAATCTCTCATAAACATTTATATTCATTAATGTGAAGTTTTTCTAAAAGTTTAGAAATCTATATTATGAAATAATAATTTAATATAGAAAATTAAAAAAAAATATTGTTTGTATTTTAATTTTTATATGATAATTTTTATTTTATTTTGGATATTAGTAGTATTAGAGAAATATATTTGATTTTCCAATTTAAGGTTAATAATTTGTAATAAATAAACTTTTTCTTATTTTCAATCTCATTATAATGTCATGGCTTTGGAGATTTTTTTTTTCGGACTAGTCACATTATTCGACGTTTTGAATCATCTAATGTGGTTTATCCTCAGGACAAAGATCCTATCTTTGTCTTGAAGATGAACCACATTAGATGGTTCAAACAACGATCAGTAAAAATTGATGCGACTAATTCAGAAGAAAAATCCCAAGAACAAGATGGATCACAGAATCTTGAAATCAAAGATTATGATTCTTATTTAAAGTTAGTTATGTCAATATTCTTAATGATGTTATATTTTGAATGACATTTTCTTCTATCACCCCTAGTAATGGAGCTGAAAGCAACATCTTGAGTCCACTTTCTCTTCAACCTCAAATGCCTTTCACTAATGTTCAAAATGTTTATAAGAATAATCTCTTTCTTCATGTTAATCAGGTTATTCTAGTATAATAAGTACTTTATTATCACCTTATTCCCTGTGGGTGCAACACCAATGTAAACAATAAAAATTGGGTAAGATGTATTCCTTTAAAGAATAATCCTAAGTTTTTTAAAGAAAAACTTCTATCATGTATACATACGTGATCTAACATACAAAATATGTTGTTTTCCATAAATCTTATATTTGTTAGATAATTTTCATAATTATATGTTTTAATAAAGAATACTAACTTTTAAATAATTGTAATAGAAAATTCGCAAAGCTAATTGGGTCTAGTTCGGGTGATTGAGAGGAGTGCAAGCTTACCCACCTAGAACCATTTATCTAAAATGAAATGTTGAGCTCTTTAATGAGTAGGTTATTATATTCGACTTAATCCATAAAGAATTTGGTTTACCTTGGTTATCATTGTTAATATGAGGGGAAGTGGGTGATGGATTTCCCAAGAATGTATATTTTATGGCAAAACAGAATTCTTAATCAATTTAATATAAAAATGATTTAAGCTTGTCAACCAAGTAGTTGGGATTCACAGTGTTAATGCCACCCACCTCAGTGTTAATCCTGAGTAATATAATCGATAAGTTTGCAAGCTGTTCTACTAAGCCAAGGAGTAATAGTGGTAACAATGTAATACAAATTCTAATAGTGTGGATGATAGTGTGTTCTAGTTACTGATTTCCAAGGATGATATATATATATAAATATATATAATACTATATCTAATATACTATATATATATATATATATATATATATAATATTTTATATAGATAACATTAATTTACAAGCCATTATATTTGCTTAAAATACATATAGAATATTGTTGAAAGTTTTAGAATGATTTAAAGAAGGAGAATAAATATATTAAGGTTGAGTTTGAAAAAAATGAAAAAAAAAAGATATAACTTTGAATTTGATTCAATGTATATGAAACTAAAAATTATGCACAATATTAGTCTCTCTTAAAATTTAAATTGGAGAAAGCCCCCGAAGGTTGGGGGGAGTGCGAGGGAAATCAATTGGTGATGGTTGTAAGTATTATGTAAACTATGAGATTCGAGGTTCAAATCCCCATGTTTAATATGTATGTATAGAATGGGTTATAGTGGTAGCAGTCATGTGAGTATGAAACCACCCTAGTTTCCAAATCCTCTAAACACCGAAAAATTATTTAAATTTGAAAAGGTGGAGGTTATTTATGAACCTAAGGGACAAATGAAATAGATTTTTGCTGGGCTAATTTATTGAATAAATTAACGCAAGTATTTCATTATCAATCTAGGTTTGTAGAACTTAGAAGCATGTCCAAAATGTATGGATATCATATGTAGTCAAGGTTAGAAGATGAAATATAAAGAGTTGAGGAAAGGCATATTATAAATATAAATCTAATTAAGTAATTTCTAATTCACTTAGGTAATATGTGTGAGATGAAGTGGCTCCTAACTTAGGAAAACCAATTGTGTCCTTCCAAAATATTACTTCATGAATAGAAATCGAAAACCACTAATTGGCAATAGCCTAAGATGCATAAATAAATAATGAAAGAGGCTCCTAACTAATGAGGTCCTCATTGTTCTTCATCACAAATACATTCATCATAATGCCATTGTTAGAGAACTAAAAACTCAAAAAATTGCTTGAAAGCAAGGAAGATAAATTTTAGTTTTTATTTATTAATCTAATAGAAGAAGGGTTCAAATTGAACACTAGGTTGTCCCTTCACATAAATATGATAAATAAACCAAGATTCATTAGCAAACATAAATCATCATATATGAAATCAAATAAACAATCTGAATCAAAACTAGTTTATGAAAATCAAACTAGATTAACCATGAAGCGTACTTAGCTTGGAGTGGGGCCCCTCCACCCTTTCCTTGCGCACTTGAAGATATTATTAGCTATTGTAAACTCATTCAATCATCCACACCATTGAACATAAAAATGAAGGTAGAAGAGGTTCCTCAAATTAACTCAAAGTATCATAAGTCTCAATATAAAATTATACAAATTCTACATATCATAAGCCTTCAATGTTTTGGCTTAAATAGAAGAATATGAAACAAACTAATCTAAAATATCTCTAACAACTATATTTATCCATATACCACCTATCCAAGTCAAACTCATCCATCCTGTCACTAAAAATATGGAAAATCCGATGAAATCATAAAACTGCCCTATTTCCTCGGGATTTCTTGAATGACTCGTCATGTTTGACCAGCTTTGACCGAGCATGTTTAATCTTGGTTTGACCAAACTAATAGGATTTATTTAAATCCTAGTTCCAAATATTTTCATAAATTTGTTCAACTCATGCCCAAGTGCCCTGCAAATATGACATCCAGATAGCCATTACGGGAATTTCTGCTTCTGTCCAAAAATGCACTTGAAATTCAATTTTCATAAAAACATCTAAAAATTGAAAAATTAAATTTATATACCTGAATATGTATAAATGCATCAAAATGGGGTGTATGTGATGGCAAATGGATGGAAAATATACAAATTAAGTGTGTTTTCGTAAGCAAAATTGGACAAAAAACGAGGGCCAACATCTCCCTCTTGCTGATTCACAAGCATGTCCTCGTGCTTGTTTCTTCCTCTTGGATCTTCTGACCTCCGCTGTAAACCCTGTCCTTGACCCTCATGCTTCCTGTTTTGCTGATTTTAGTAGAAAATCTATCCCCTTGTACTTTTCTTCCTTGTAAATGGTAGCTTTGACCTTTTGTTTCTCATACTTGTTTTTACACATGTTTTTATATTTGAGCCACTTGAAAGCTTGTTTGCAAAGTAGATCATTCTTTGTTTTCAGTTTTCCTACCTCCTCATTTAGTTTTTCATTCTCCCTTACCAACTTTGCATTATTTTTTTATATGCTTTATTCTCTTTCTTCAAGTGCTTCTCTAAGATCCTGTTTATTTCTAACTGACCTGTCAGTTCTTTCATTTTTCTCAGTGGCAACTCTTTTTCTAATTCCTGTGTATCCTTGGCAAATTATGAGGCCTCTATATTATCAAATTATGAGTATTTTTCTAATTTTTCTTTCTCTAATCTTTTGATTATGTCTTCTACTTGTTTCTCTGTAGAAAGTGTCTCTACAATCTGTACTTCAGAGTCTTTGCTACTTGTTTCTGTTGGGCTCTTTCTCCTATGCCTCCTAGGAGTGGATATGAAGGATGCCTCCTTCTCAAACATGAAAGTATTATGTTTCTTCTTAGATCTAGTTCTTGGAGAGAGTGGTGAATTCATTATGCCTCTGGTTTCCTGATCTATTTTGTACTGCTCTTCTATGGCCTATTCTTCATGTTAATTTTGGACTAAAAATTCTTTCCACATTATACCCTGAGTTCTCACTTGATGTTCTACAATAATTTTGATGAGTCCTTGATGATAAATTTGAGCTTATTTTGGTTTTGTTTCATGTTTCACTAACTCTATCATCTTGATTAGATTCCTGGAGAAGAAATATGGCAAGTTAATTTTTATTTCTCCTTTGATGTGTTGGTGCAGTCTGACATGGTAAAGATGTGCCACACTATGGCCTCTATCACATGTGAAAAAAATTTGAATGATCAGAACTAATTCTCCCCAAGGCTCATTGAACCATTCCCTAGGTATGCCTTTGGTTCTTTCATAGGTTCCCTTGTTGTTCTTCTCTAAGAAGAAAGTCCATGCTTTCTCTTTGAAGTGTATACCCTTATGATAGTTTTCCCCTATTAATGGTAGATCTAATGGTTGAGAGATGTATTTTGGAGTCAATGGAATGATTAAGTTTCCTACCATAGTTTGTTCTTGGGCATAGTTGTTTACAAACTCCTTGGTTATACGTTCATTGTGCCCATTAAACCTCTGAAGAAAACCTACAAGTCCAGCTTGATATAATTTCTCTACTATATCTTTCTTCCATTGCTCAATCTAGAATTTTGGTTCTATTCTTGTAGCCATGTTTTCTAAAAAACCAATTGATATATCCCTTTATTGTCACCAATCTCATTTTAAAAATGAAAATAAAAATCATTCCTGCATACAGATCTTCTTGATTCAGTTATACATTGTAGTAGTAGAGCTTACCTCCTTCCTGATACTCTTCAAAAAAAACGAATTCAAGCTTGTTTAATCTATGTTTTGTTGCAACAATAAGTCACTGTTCTTTTCAAAACATTACTCTTTGTAGATGAAAATAATAAAAAAACAAACATCCTACTTATTCTCTGATGCACAAACCACTCTCTGTTCTGTTCCATTTCATCAAAATCCCTGCTCTATACATGTAAATGAAATGCTCCTCTCATACATATCATTCATGATATTCACTATTTATAGGAAAAGAAATTGAAAATTGAAACTCTGTTTTGATATTGATTTTTTTTTTTTTAATCATGCCATGGCATTGGGATCTGTTCATGAGTATAATTCATTACACTCTCTAACCCAAATGCAAAAATGGAAATATTAGTACCTTGCCAATATCACATATTATACTCGTATAAAAGTCCAACATATTACTGGTATAAATAAAATTTAGATAAAAAAAAATAACAATCGTTAATATGATAACAAAAAAAACATTACACTAATCACTTATACTAAATCCAATTAATAAAAAATTAATCAAATTAAAAAATAATAATGTTAACAACAAAACTTCAATTAATAAACAAATTAATCAAATTAAAAAATAATAATATTAACAACAAAACTTCTAAGCAACCAATGTGAATATTTTCGATACATCTATGATTGAGAGACAATGGGAAGAAAAGTAGGTAACTTTCAATAGTTTTCACAATTGAAAGTAACACTTTCCTTACTGACTCAAGTGAATTCAACATAAAACTAATTTAATCATTGTCATGATTAGAAAGTAACACTTTCCTTACTGACTCAAGTGAATTCAACATAAAACTAATTTAATCATTGTCATGATTAGAAAGTAACACTTTCCATACCGACTCAAGTGAATTCAACATAAAACTAATTTAATGATTGTCACGATTAGAGATATCACATGAACATCTTTTCATGAATCTTTGACATATAGATCGTGGGATTTGGCATGAGTCGATGGACAACGTGTCATATCATGTAATGATATTAATTTCTACAATGTTTTAAGAGATTTGTATTGTGATAAATGTTTTTTATTTATTTGTACATAAAGGTGGTGTCATGAATATTTTACATAAAGATCATGGGATTTTTGCATAGACTAAGAGCATGTTATATCATGTAATGATCTTCATTTTCACAATGTTTTAAAAAATTGTGTAAGTAAAAATGGTTTAATAAATAAATAAATAAAGTTTCTTTATTAAATAAAGAATTTTTATTATTAGAAGTAAAAGTGTAATAGTAAGTTAAGTGTGTCTGGAATATTCAAATTTAAAATTTATAATTTTAAATAAAAAAAATAATAAATATTAAATATATATATATATAAAATAAATTCATTATATAAATAATAATATTTTGAACTATTAATAAAAAATATTTTCACATAAAAGTTTTTATTAAACATTTTAAAGTAATCATGAAGTTTTTAAATATAACGGTCAAAAGTGTGAAGCACACATAACATCACGGGAATGCATGTGCATTAAATAGAATTAAAAGCCCACTTCCATATATGTTTACCCAATACCTTAAATTATCCATTAACATATATAGAGATATTGATTGAAAGTGTGAATAAGTATATATTTATCGAGTACTTTAAATTATCTATAAACATATATAGAGATATTGGTTGAAAGTGTGAATCAAGTATATACTACTCAATCATATACCGACTCAATTACATATCTATGGACCAAATTCTACCCTTAATCTCCATTTAATACTTACAAAACTTTTTCTAGATTAAATTATTAACACGTAATAATATATTTTCTCTCACCTTAGAAAAAGTTCAAATCTCTCATAAAAATTTATATTCATTAATGTGAAGTTTTTCTAAAAGTTTAGAAATCTATATTATGAAATAATAATTTAATATAGAAATTAAAAATAAATTTTGTTATTTTAATTTTTATATGATAATTTTTATTTTATTTTGGATATTAGTAGTATTAGAGAAATATATTTGATTTTCCAATTTAAGGTTAATAATTTGTAATAAATAAACTTTTTCTTATTTTCAATCTCATTATAATGTCATGGCTTTGGAGATTTTTTTTTTCGGACTAGTCACATTATTCGACGTTTTGAATCATCTAATGTGGTTTATCCTCAGGACAAAGATCCTATCTTTGTCTTGAAGATGAACCACATTAGATGGTTCAAACACCGATGAGTAAAAATTGATGCGACTAATTCGGAAGAAAAATCCCAAGAACAAGATGGATCACAGAATCTTGAAATCAAAGATTATGATTTTTATTTAAAGTTAGTTATGTCAATATTTTTAATGATGTTATATTTTGAATGACATTTTCTTCTATCACCCCTAATAATGGAGCTGAAAGCAACATCTTGAGTCCACTTTCTCTTCAACCTCAAATGCCTTTCACTAATGTTCAAAATGTTTATAAGAATAATCTCTTTCTTCATGTTAATCAGGTTATTCTAGTATAATAAGTACTTTATTATCACCTTATTCCCTGTGGGTGCAACACCAATGAAAACAATAAAAATTGGGTAAGATGTATTCCTTTAAAGAATAATCCGAAGTTTTTTAAAGAAAAACTTCTATCATGTATACATACATGATCTAACATACAAAATATATTGTTTTCCATAAATCTTAGATTTGTTAGATAATTTTCATAATTATATGTTTTTAATAAAGAATACTAACTTTTAAATAATTGTAATAGAGAATTCTCAAAGCTAATTGAGTCTAGTTCGGGTGATTGAGAGGAGTGCAATCTTACCCACCTAGAATCATTTATCTAAAATGAAATGTTGAGCTCTTTAATGAGTAGGTTATTATATTGGACTTAATCCATAAAGAATTTGGTTTACCTTGGTTATCATTGTTAATATGAGGGGAAGTGGTTGATGGATTTCCCAAGAATGTATATTTTATGGGAAAAAGGAATCCTTAATCAATTTAATATAAATTGATTTAAGCTTGTCAACCAAGTAGTTGGGATTCCAAGTGTTAATGCCACCCACCTCAGTGTTAATCCTGAGTAATATAATCGATAAGTTTGCAAGCTATTCTACTAAGCCAAGGAGTAATAGTGGTAACAATGCAATACAAATTCAAATGGTGTGGATGATAGTGTATTCTAGTTACTGATTTCCAAGGATGATATATATATATTATATATATATAAATATATTATATATAGAGAGAGAGAGAGAGAGAGAGAGAGAGAGAGATATAATTATAATTATATATAAAAACATTAATTTACAATCATTATATTTGCTTAAATACATATAGAATATTGTTGAAAGTTTTAAAATGATTTAAAGAAGGAGAATAAATATATTAAGGTTGAGTTTGAAAAAAATGAAAAAAAAAAGGTATAACTTTGAATTTGATTCAATGTATATGAAACTAAAAATTATGCACAATATTAGTCTCTCTTAACATTTAAATTGGAGAAAGGCCCCCAAGGTTGGGGGGGGAGTGCGAGGCAAATCAATTGGTGATGGTTGTAAGTATTATGTAAACTATGAGATTCGAGGTTCAAATCCCCATGTTTAATATGTATGTATAGAATGGGTTATAGTGGTAGCAGTCATGTGAGTATGAAACCACCCTAGTTTCCAAATCCTCTAAACACCGAAAAATTATTTAAATTTGAAAAGGTGGAGGCTATTTATGAACCTAAGGGAAAAATGAAATAGATTTCTACTGGGCTAATTTATTGAATAAATTAACACAAGTATTTCATTATCAATCCAGGTTTGTAGAACTTAGAAGCATGTCCAAAATGTATGGATATCGTATGTAGTCAAGGTTAGAAGATGAAATATAAAGAGTTGAGGAAAGGCATATTATAAATATAAATCTAATTAAGTAATTTCTAATTCACTTAGGTAATATGTGTGAGATGAAGTGGCTCCTAACTTAGGAAAACCAATTGTGTCCTTCTTCCAAAATATTACTTCATAATAAATATCGAAAACCACTAATTGACAATAGCCTAAGATGCATAAATAAATAATGAAAGAGGCTCCTAACTAAGGAGGTCCTCATTGTTCTTCATCACAAATACATTCATCATAATGCCATTGTTAGAAAACTAAAAACTCAAAAAATTACTTGAAAGCAAGGAAGATAAATTTTAGTTTGTATTTATTAATCTAATAGAAGGAGGGTTCAAATTGAACACTAGGTTGTCCCTTCACATAAATATGATAAATAAACCAAGATTCATCAGCAAACATAAATCATCATATATCAAATCAAATAAACAATCTGAAGCAAAACTAGTTTATGAAAATCAAACTAGATTAACCATGAAGTGTACTTACCTTGGAGTGGGGGCCCTCCACCCTTTCCTTGCACACTTGAAGATATTATTAGCTATTGTAAACTCATTCAAAAATCCACACCATTGAACATAAAAATGAAGGTAGAAGAGGTTCCTCAAATTAACTCAAAGTATTCATAAGTCTCAATATAAAATTATACAAATTCTATATATCATAAGCCTTCAATGTTTTGGCTTAAATAGAAGAATATGAAACAAACTAATCTAAAATATCTCTAACAAATATATTTATCCATATACCACCTATCCAAGTCAAACGCATCCATCCTATCACTAAAAATATGGAAAATCCCATGAAATCATAAAACTGCCCTATTTCTTGGGGATTTCCTGAATGACTGGTCATGTTTAACCAACTTTGACCGAGCATGTTTAAGCTTAGTTTAACCAAAATAATAGGAGTTATTTCAATCCTAGTTCCCAATATTTTCATAAATTTGTTCAACTCATGCCAAAGTGTCCTATAAATATGACATCCAGATAGCCATTACGGGAATTTCTGCTTCTGTCCAAAAATGCACTTGAAATTCAATTTTCATAAAAACATCTAAAAATTGAAAAAATAAATTTATATACCTGAATATGCATAAATGCATCAAAATGGGGTGTATGTGATGGAAAATGGATGGAAAATATACAAATTAAGTGTGTTTTCGTAAGCAAAATTGGACAAAAAACGAGGGCCAACATCTCCCTCTTGCTGATTCACAAGCATGTCCTCATGCTTGTTTCTTCCTCTTGGATCTTCTGACCTACGCTATAAACCCTGTCCCTGACCCTAATGCTTCCTGTTTTGCTGCTTTTAGGAGAAAATCTATCCCCTTGTACTATTCTTCCTTGTAAATGGTAGCTTTGACCTTTTGTTTCTCATACTTGTTTTTACACATGTTTTTATCTTTGAGCCACTTGAAAGCTTGTTTGCAAAGTAGATCATTCTTTGTTTTTTGTTTTCCTACCTCCTCATTTAGTTTTTCATTCTCCCTTACCAACTTTGCATTATTTTTTTTATATGCTTTATTCTCTTTCTTCAAGTGCTTCTCTAAGATCCTGTTTATTTCTAACTAACCTATCAGTTCTTTTATTTTGCTCAGTTGCAACTCTTTCTCTAATTCCTGTGTATCCTTGGCAAATTATGTGGCCTCTATATTATCAAATTATGAGTATTGTTCTAATTTTTCTTTCTCCAATCTTTCGATTATGTGGGGGCACAAATCCTTCGAATGCCCGGAAGTAGAGCAAGCTGGCCAGAGGGGAACATTTGTTGCACAGCCTGAGGAAGCTGAGGCACTGCCCCAGGAGGTAGAAAATGTGGCAGAAATAGGAGAGGCTTCGGTTCTAAATAAAGTATTGTTAAAGCCAGCCAAGGAAACTGCTGAGCAGACCCAACGGAAGGCACTGTTCCGGATAGTTTGCAAATCACAGGGAAAGTGTTGTAAATTGATCATAGACAGTGGGAGTACAGATAATTTGGTTGCCACCGAGATGGTGGAGAAGTTGGGATTGAGGAAACTTAAGAACCCCACACCTTACAAGGTGTCATGGCTGCAGAAAGGCCACCAGCTATTAGTTGATGAACAATGCGAGGTTGAATTTCACATTGGCAAGTACCAGGACAAGGTTGTCTGCGATATCATGCCAATGGACGTGTGCCACATACTGCTGGGGAGACCACGGCAGTATGATCAGAAGGTGGTACACGATGGGAAGACGAATTGTTACAAATTTGTTAAATATGGAGTCAAGCATACGCTTGTACCCATCAAAGAGGGGGACACAGCAGAAGCGAGTGGAACAAAAGCGTTATTAGTAGCTGGAAAATAGTTTATTAAACAGATTGAGGAGAATGAAGTGAATTATGCTGTCGTGAGGAGAACTAAGACTGTGCTGCTGCACACAGAAATGTTTGAATTTCCTGCAGAGATTCAGGAGATTTTAGAGGAATTCAAAGACATTGTAGTTGATGACTTACCAGATAAGTTGCCTCCTAAGAGGAGCATCAACCATCATATCGATTTCATACCCGGAGCAAGCCTACCAAACAAAGCAGCATATCGAATGAGCCCGAAAGATAATGAAGAGATTCAGAAATAGGTGCAAGAGTTGCTATACAAGGGGTTGATCAGAGAAAGCTTGAGCCCTTGTGTGGTACCAACAGTACTCGCACCTAAGAAGGGAGGAGAATGGCGGATGTGTACGGACTCACGGGCTATTAATAACATCACCATTCGATACAGGTTTCCCTTACCCAGAATGGATGATATGATGGATTGTCTTAGTGGGGCAGCTTATTTCACGAAGATTGATCTGAAGAGTGGTTATCATCAGATCAGGAGCAGAGAAGGAGACGAGTGGAAGATAGCCTTCAAGACCAATGAAGGGTTGTACAAGTGGCTGGTCATGCCGTTCAATTTGAGTAACACTCCTAGTACTTTTATGAGGTTGATGAATGAAATGTTGAAAGAGTTCATCGGTAAGTTTGTGATAGTATATCTTGATGATATTTTGATTTTCAGTAGAATGAAAGAAGAGCACCTTCAACATGTTCGAAGAGTGCTACAGAAATTGCAACAAAACAAACTGATGATAAACTTGAAGAAATGTACTTTCCTGCAGAAAGAATTAGTTTACTTGGGCTTTGTAATTGCAGAAAATGAATTGAAGATGAATCCAGAAAAGATCGCAGCGATCGTCAATTGGTTGTCACCAAAGAGCTTATTTGAGGTACGTAGCTTTCACGGGTTGGCGAGTTTTTATCGCAAGTTTATAAGAAATTTTAGTGAAATCTGTGCGCCAATGCTAGACACCATCAAAAAGGCCAGTCAACCTTTTTGTTGGACCAAGGCAGTAGAGAACAGTTTCTAGCTCTTGAAGCGGAAGATTATAGAGAGGCTGATTCTAAGGCTACGAGATTTTAATAAGCTTTTCCAGGTTCGATGTGACGCAAGTGGGACAGCCATTGGCACTATGCTCAGTCAGGAAGATAAATCTGTTGCATTCTTTAGTGAGAAATTGAACAAGAGCAGGTAAAAATATTCCTCATATGACAAGGAATTTTATGTCGTGGTCCAAGATTTAAAGCATTAGAGGCACTACCTATTGGGAAGTGAGTTTGTGTTATTTTCTGATAATTCAGTGCTGCAATATGTAATACAATAGCACAAATTGAACCACAAGCATGCCAAATGGGTAAAGTATCTACAGAGTTTCATCTTTGTGCTAAAACACATCAGTGGGCAAGCCAACAAGGTGGCAGACACATTGAGCAGAAGAGCTTTGCTCTTACAGGAAATTACAATACAGGTGTTGGGATTCGAACACTTAAAAGATTTGTACCAGACCGACACAGATTTCAAGGAAGGCTTTAAAGCCTGTCAGAATCCCGTGTTGAGAAATACAAGTCCATGGTTGGACTACAACTTGCAGGAGGGACTATGTTTTAGAGGAGGACAGTTATGTATCCCAAACTGTTCGATGAGAGAAAATATTATACGGGAGAAACATAGCGGTGGTCTAGCCAGTCATTTCAGCATAGACAAAAATTTGGAGCAGCTCGAACACTTTTATTACTGGCCCAAAATGTGCAGGGATGTACAACGGTATGTGAACAGGTGTAAAGTATGCCAACTAGCGAAGGGACATAGTCAAAACACTGGACTTTACACGCCACTACCTGTTCCAAGTAGGCCATGGGACTCAGTCAGCATTGACTTTGTCTTGGGACTGCCTAGAACGCAGCGAGGATATGACTCAGTGATGGTGGTGGTAGACAGATTTTCAAAAATGGTGCATATCATCCCATGTCGAAAAACTAGTGATGCCACTCATGTAGCTCACCTATTTTTCACAGAGATTGTTAGATTACATGGCCTACCCAGATCTATTATTTCTGACAGGGACGTAAAAGTCACGGGACACTTTTGGCGCACCCTGTGGAAAATGTTGGACACACAGTTGAATTTCAGTTCTACATATCATCCGCAGACTGATGGACAAACGGAAGTGGTGAACAGGAGTTTGGGAAATTTGTTACGGAGTTTGACTGGGGAAAATTCACGGTTATGGGATCGTGCTCTCGCTCAGGCAGAATTCGCTTATAACGATTCGCCAAATTGTAGCACCGGACATAGTCCATTTCAAATCCTGTATGGCATGCATCCTCGGGGGATACATGAATTACAAGATTTTGGAAAGTTGGAGCGGAGGAGTGCGGACGGAGAAGATTTTGCGGAAGCGATGAGTGAACTACACGAACGGGTGACGATAAAGTTGCAGGACAGCGTGCAGAAATACAAACAACAGGCAGATTTAAAGCGACGGGAAGTCCAATTCAATATAGGTGATGAGGTCCTTGCACACTTACGCAAAGAACGGTTTCCTAAGGGCGCGTATAATAAGCTAAAATTTAAAAAGATTAGTCCCTGTAAAATTTTGCGTAAGTTCTCAGCCAATGTTTATGAAATTCAGCTGCCACATGATATAGGCATATCACTTATTTTCAATGTGGCGGACCTATTCCCATATACTGCCAACTCAGAGGACGACAGTGTGGTACGGCCATAATGGGACACCCAAGTTGGAGACGGTTCTTGGATGAGGCACATGCCTTCAGTTCAGCCCCATGAGATCGAGAAGATTCTCGATACCCAGGTAGCCAAGAGGACTCACAGGAAGGAGTATCTACGATACCTCGTCAAGTGGAAGAACTGTCCAATTGAGGACAGTTTGTGGCTCGACGCAACACAAATACAGAAGGCTGGTTATTCTGTGGAGGAGCTCATGGAACAAAGTCATAACTTTTTCTTACCCCAAGAGATTGATGCAGGAGCATCTAGCTGACAGGACGAGATAAAAGGAAGGTTGTTTGGTCTCTGAAGGGGACGAAGGAGTAAATTTGTTGAATGGATAATGTGTTTGTTTTCTTTTACTTTATTTGATTAAGTTGTCTAAGTTGAATAAATGAACAGTAATTAGGAACGGTAGGAATTAGAATTAATTAGGGTCAATGTTGTAAACAGCTAGTTTTACCTTTGTAATAATGCTGAACGACAATGAAAAGTTCTGTAACAAAATGGATGTAACTAATCAGACATAACCAACAGCGGTTGGAAAAAACTAATAGTTTTCTAACAGTTGTTTTAAAAGAGGAACAGAACACAGTGTGAGGTTCAACTTTCTGAGAAATGAAAAAATAAAGTATTATAATTTGTGGGCACTCAATCCTCTCCAGCGTCCATAAATTGTTCGAATTGTTTATATGATATAGCATCCACTTTCATGTACATTGCAGGCCTGTGTATAATCTAACTTACATGTATATGGTCCTATATGTGACTTGAACTACGCTGGTTCCAACAAGTAAACGAAGTCCGAACAGATTACAAAGAAACTTAAAGGATGTGTGGCGGAAAACAAACTCACAGTCCTCGAAGCAACACACAAGCGAATGATAAAGACCGGGAATAAATTGAATGCCAAACGAATAATAAATTGCAAGCATTGCTAGGTATGCCAATAAATAAATACCCACAACTTCATTTGTTTCAATTAAGACAGAAGAGAAAATAGAATTTCCTGTGCATTCATCCATATATATTGTCAAAAGCCAAAATCCGTTCAACGGTTACAAAATCTATGCTGAACTCTGTGACAAAGTTGGGGCAAGATATCATACAGGTTTAAAAACCCTCGACTTATCTACAGCCACCAGATAGAGAAGAACAACTGTGTAAACCTACAGCCGAGATTGCATATAGTCAGCGACGCAACAAACTATTGACACACAAACTTTGACAAACCCCAACTCAGAGTGTTGAATGAAAAGAAACCGAAGCATAGAGAACGACACTACCCATGTCATGCCAAAGCAACCGAATCGCCAGACCTTGAAACCCTTCGAGTAGCCATACCTGTAGCAACAACCAGTGTCAAAAGACGTAAGTGACTGAGAGTGAAGAAAGACGAGGCATGCAACTAAACAAAAGCAAACAACTTTAGATATTTACCTAATAGTGGCAAGCCAGGGCCATAGCAATTCCACCAGGTCAACTTGCTCACAAGGAGCCGATACATTAGCCAATTGAGAGAAAAAGAGCAAATGCTGATAGCAGGGAACCAGGAAAGCATACCTTGTGAATGACGAAGGAGCCGGAGGAAGTTGCTACCTCATTCTGCCCGAATTCGAGGACGGACGAATAGAACCCTGAAGACTGTCACCTGAAGCAGCTCCAACCAGTAATAGAACACAAAAATTGTGGAAATTACAGGCATCAATATCACATGCTAGAAAGAAGTGCAGAGACGTAACCGCAAACCGCAGATACACAGTGAACAGTCCGAAATAAGAACGGACCAGGGGAAGACAGAACCTATTGAGTTGACATTGCCATCGTCAGACAAAGAGGAGTGACACTTAGATTGAAACCCTAAACCAGAGGACGAACAACAAAACCTCATATCGAAACCACTAGAAACCACTGAAAATGCAGAGCTCACGAGAACCAAAAGAATGTGCAAACGAATGACCGAGTGAGGGTTTGATTGCCCATACCAAGGCAGGCTCGAGAATTCCAAGGGAGGATAGTTGTCAAACAACTGGAGGCAGAAGTACCAATCACCTGTGCGGGTACCAAGGACCAAATCCCTATCATTAAATTCAACTGTCGGTGAATCAAATTATATCAAAAATCTGTTGTTCATTATTAACTGCCACTTTATTCCCGCATTGATATTCATGGGAGGTGTATTACGTGAGCTAGACTCATTAGGAAATATCTAGGGAAAAATGTCCTAGAGTGATGTAGAAGACAGAGGGAATGTGGATTGAATGTGGCTAAAAAAAGCGACAAGGGGAGGAGGTGGACCCACAAGTCTTGGTAGATGACTTACATCACCTCAGGAATAACCAAAGAAGCATCTGCTAGGACTTCTAGGGTAAATACCTCTAGGGTGATGTGTAAAGTGAGGAAACCAAGACCCAATTACATAACTAGAAATGTTCATTGGTAAGGGGGACCCATATGCATATGTGTATTGTCGAGTTGTCTCAGATTTTATAAAAAGTGCACAATAAGAAAAAAAATGGGGTTATTACCTCAAAGATAAGAAATGGTGACGTAAAAAATGACAACTACTGTTGTGAAAAATCTAAACCATCCTGACCTTCGCAAATGACTACTTTTAGAATGCACAAGGGTATGGTTCTGCCAAGTAATGTATTTCTCTTTCTAATTTTCATTTGTCCACAAGAACCCTTATTTAATTAGCTAGTTAACACTTTCGAAAACTCAAATAGGTAGAAGTTAAGCATTTTGTTTTTGTGTTTAATTTTCTACCAGTGATTCTCAGACTTAGTTGCATCAATAGAACAAAAACGAGATCATTATAAACCATCTGATAAATTTGTGTAGCGAAGTAAATATAAAGCAAGGCACTTGCATAAATCACATCTTAAAAATTAGAAATTTTGATGAATTGATTAATACTTCCTTAAACATGTTCATGAGCAAATTTTGTTGGAATAACATTGAATCATTCTTTTCAAGGAAAACTAAAGGCTCATTTCTCGCTTATTTGATACTTGCATTATCAGAAAACCAAAATAAAATGAATCTAAACTAAAATATTCCTACTCCTACTTTAATCTAATATAACGGGGTAGGCTAAAACTAAGTAAAATCATACTTCCAATAGAGTCAATCAAGCTCTTTTATTCCTACATATATGTACATATAAAAAATTAGTAACATAAATAAAACTATTATTAAACTACTAAAAGAAAACTTCAACCAACTATGTACATGAATTTCTAATAAGTTTAGTAAAATAAACTTATCATCTACATGAAACCTTACTAGAAATGAATTTTCAGGCTACATTTCAATATTGTCACAAAAACCATTATGTACCTGTTGAAAGGAAATCGTGGTTGGAAAAGAACTTTGCTTAGCAATGTCATGAATTTCTCCCAATAGAAACAAGTCAATAAATGTATAATAAAAAAGGGTATTAGAGATATTTTGTGTGATTGAATTTTCCAAAAACTTTTCAAATGAATCGTTAAAATGAGAGTGGAAATCAAATAATTCTTTTAGAATATTAGCTCACAAATAAGATTGTTGGTCAAAATGAAATGCCCAATTCTCAAGTGCCAACATTTGTGGAATATTTATTTGAGAAAAAATGATAAGCTACTATGATATGAGCATCAAATGAAATCAAAAGCCTTGAAGTTCAAGATGGTCATGATCGAGGCCCTGAAATTCATTATGATGTGTTTCCACTAATACACTAGGTGAGTGTTCAATGCTTGATTGTTGAATATGCCAACATAAAATATCCAAATTTTGAAAAATAAAAGATAAATAAAAATATGAAACAAACCATAATAAATGAATAATAAACAATAAAGTTACATTACCATTTGCACTAGTGTTACAAGTAATATTACAAGAAAATTTGGATTTATTTGAAAAAATTCCTCCTCACAAGTATTGGCTGAGAAAATACGATTACAATTAATACCAACATCTACTTGTGGAAGTGAAAGAGGTTCAAAGCTATAAGAAAGAATGGAAACTTGAACAATGTCACGATCAATAATTTGAATAGATTTGTTTTCTTGAAAATCACAGTCTTTATGGCATTTTGGGGATTCAAGATGAGAATCTGTTGTGGCAATACGATTATAAGAATATCTCTCATCTTGAGAAATAGATTGACTTTGAATATTGGGATCATGAGAATTCAATGATGGGTAAGATAACTCAATATTCTCAAATTCAAAATCATCATCATAAATGACTTGACAATTTTCATTAGAACTCTCTTCATTTTGATAAAGAACATTAGGAAAAGAAGAATAATTAAATGAATTTTTAACACTGTTGAAAAAATGGTCATTATATGACTCTTTGCCCTTATCGAAATTAATTGGCAATTCATTATTTTTTAAATTTATTAAAGCTCCCATGTTTTCTAAAATAGGATTAGTGCAAAGAGGAACCATTTAATGATTACCAAATGAATTAAAATCAGCAAAAATATTAGAATAAAGAGATAAAGGCCCTTATTTGAATATATGAATTTGGAAATTTCTCTACTTGTAGATTCTCCTTTACTTTCCATAATGTAAATTTCAAATTCTTCATCATGTATTTGGCTGACCATATTTTCCTGAAAATTAATGCTTGGTTGCCCCAGACTTGGTGGCTCAACATTATCTATAACATGAGAAAACTCAAAGATATCTGCAACAGATTACACATTGTTGAAATTTTCAATTTGCATTATTGCCTATTGATTAGCTTGTTTCTTGTTTCTTGCTAATTTTCTTGCTTTCTTATTTTCTTCTTCGTTATGAAAAATAGTTATATTTTGATATTGAGCGGTTGATTTATTAATAGTAGCATTTTCAAGATCAAATTTATTTTTCTTGAATATGCTTATTCTTTCCTAAGATGGCTCATTGGAAATTTCTACATTTTTTCTTGAATATTCTCAGTCATGCGATCAATAAGAAGTGGCTCTACAATAGTGGAAAATGCGCTAAGATAAATAATCTCTTTATGTTTATTGTTTTATTTCAGAATACAATGAAGAGAGAGTAGATATTTTTTTAAGCAATCATTTCTAGATTATATTAACTGAACAAAATATACATCACGTACAACTGTGAGGTCCATCTCTGCCTTGGTGTTAGGAAACCAGAGTGAATGATCAGAAGATCTCTACCCCTGAGAGGAGAAACCAAAGTTTACATTTTCTAGAGAATTTAGCAGAAAATGGTAGTCATTCAAGTTACAGTGAAGGGCTAAGCCTCATGATGCCTAGATAGTTGATCAAGGGATAGAAATAGTGGGAAACTACAATGATATTGCGAGCTCCTCGATCTCAAGCTTGGCACTCTTAGGTAGAACATGAAGTGTGTTTTCGCACTAGTTCTTATTGATCCAAAACAACATCATTCTGCAAGCCATCAACCAAAATGAATGATAGGAAATTGACCTTGTGTTGCTCATGTTGTTAGTGGATAGCACGTGCCACTATGGAGCTATATGTTGTCGAGCATGAGCCTCATTCTCTGACAAGGAAATGAGGTGTCTAGAGGGAGGAGGAGGAAATTTTCAGGGTGGAAGAGGATGATATAGCAGGTGGGGAGTGTGAGGGAGACACAACAAGGGAAGGGATGTTGGGAGGGTAGACAATGCAGAAGTCTCTAGGCAATCTTTTTAGTCAGGAGGAAAAATGACTAATATGCAGAGGAGCTATGAAATCACATTGGTAACCTTGGATTTTTCCTCTTCCTTGTCCTTTAGATATTGGGCTAGGAGGTTACAAAGAGCCCAAAAGGATGAGAATCCCCTATGGGTCTCCTCTTATTCCATAGTCACCACCTTTTTTTGGATGTGCTCAGGAATGTTGTGGCCAATCAGGGTGGAAATGGAGGTGTCATCCAGGGTGGTTGGGGGTCTTCCACGACCTCTGCCCTGAACTTGGGTCATCCACGACCTCATGATTTAGTTTTAGGGGATGATAGGCATAAGTTTTAGGTAAAAAGGAGCAGCATGGAGCGTGGAGGCAAACGACCAGAGAAGGAATAGCCAAGAGGATAGACAATTGTAGTATATAAAGTTGCAGTTGGCAAGGTGCATTGCATATTCCAAAAAGGGGAAAAGTGTAGTAATGAGTATGGGTGTTTGCCATGTGATGAAGGACCCACTCCAAGTGCCCGATGTCATCCATTTTCCAAGGAGATTAGCCTCTGGCCACCCAGATCCAGGGGAACAGAGAGTAGATATTTATGTCATTCCATTAACTCAATTTATGAAGTTTTGTCTTTAAATTTAAATTTTAGGCAAATTAACTTGAATATAATTGTGAAATCTATTACAGACTCATTTTCAAACTATTTCAAATGTTCAAGTTCATGACATACCTATTCATAGTCATACTCATAGGATGCGTGAAGGAAATTTGTAATAAACTTGTCCCAAATGTGAATAGAGGAGACTGGAAATGATTGACACCATATTTTGGCTTTTCCTATGAAAGTTAGAGTAAATATCATGCATAAAATACCTTCATAAATATTGGGTAAAGTAGAATTTGAATTTTTTTTTAATAAATTGAAAAAATGATCAAATGTGGAACCTTTGCTCTTACCATCAAACTTTACCTTTGACAAGTGTCTTACAAATTGCATTGGAGTGGTGGTGGATGCACATATGGAGATACAACTCCAAATTTAAAGTTTAGAAGGAGCTATTATAAATTAATAAAAACTTTAAAATACAAAACTCTAAAAATACAACTTATCCTTAGTCCTCCTTCTAGTGCCAAGCCAAAATTGTTGATGCCCAAAAATGATTGAAATCAACAAGTTGGAAGATCACTCGGTCAAAGCCCCAACTAATCCATTATCCATTTGGAATGGTGATTCTGACTGTTTCAAATGGGTCTACTTACCCCTCACTCTCTTTGTTGACTTGTGATGTCTCTAATTGCCATCAACAAGAAGAGGCAACCAAACTTACCCTCTTACATCTAGCTTGAAAAAAGGTAGTCCTTAAGTTGACACAAGGGCTTGACCAAGCCACCAATGTGTCGCTCCTATGAAAGGAGACTTCTAAAAAATGAGAACTAAATCTAAATGAAGGCCTACTTACTAATGCAAAAAAAAAAAAAAAGAGGCAAACTACTCAAACTCGGCACAAAGGAAATAGTTCCTAAATACCAAGTGAGAGGGTTGAAATATGATGAGGATTTAACATGCATTTTTCAGATAAATATAAAGTTGTTGAAGCAATTATAACAACTGATATTTTTAATGCATGACATGATCTATTTTAGAAATCAAAATATTAAGAGATGAGTCATTACAATGTGGAAATAGTTCACAGAATTCAATGGCAATTAAATTGATTTATGATGGACAATTTTTGAGTAAATAGTTACTCAGAAATTTTATTAAATGGAAGAGAAAATCAAGAAATTAATAGAAAATCAACATAACTAAAATATTAGATAGTTGATCAAATAAACAACAATTCACATATTTAACAAAAGTGAAAAACATGGAATTATTGGCACAGATCTACCATCACAAAATAAAATTTACATTGAAAAATAATAGATTTAAATACAAACAAAAACTTATGTATCTTGTGCTCTATCCTCACAAGGATCTCCAGCATTCCTCTCAAGGTAATCAACTCTACCAATATAAAATGGAGTTGCAATAGTGTTAGTCATTGGATAATCCAATGCTCCCCGTGTGTTTCACAACATGGCTTAACTGCCTCTTGTGGATCTGTTAACTCTACCGATGCACCTGTTTACTAACACCTAAGGATTTTGGTGTAACAGAAATCGTGATTCCAACAAGCGGTATCAGAGCCAAATGTCTCGAGTTCAAATCACACCCGGATCACGTTGGGGGGGAGATTGTTGGGAATTGGATAATCCAACGCTCCCCGTGTGTTTCACGACATGTCTTAACCACCTGTCGTGGATCCATTAACTCTAGTGATGCATCTTTTTACTAACAACTGTAGGTTTTGGTGTAACGACAATCGTGATTCCAAAAAATAGTGCATGATATATCTCCACAACAAAGATGCAATCTCCGAAGGAAAACCCCCAAAAACTCATATTTGAGTATTCTTCCTAATCCTACAATAATAAATCCTGTTGAAATAGTGCAAAAAGTATCTAATTTGCAGAAAAGAGGAACTCTTTCTCCAATCTCCAAATTGTTATTATAATTTACAAATGAATTTCCAAAAAGGAGAGTTGTTGAAGAGAATTTTAGATCTTTGATTTTCAACTAAGAAAAATCCCACTTTCCTCTTTGTTGGTGCAATTGTATTGCTCAAACTCCTAGGCCTCGTCCTCTACAATAATATCTGCAAAAGATCATCCAACAAGAAAATTAAAAACAAATTAAATCGGCATAAAACACCAAAATACAAAACTATCACAACAAATTCCCAAATTAAAATTAAATTAAATTAAATAAATAAAAGAAAACCCGTTTTTTATTGTTTCATGTGAATATTTCTCTAACAAAATTAGCAATTTGAGAAAATGAAAGCTCTCCAAACAAACTTAGAAAACTAATTTTTTTTGTGTCAAAGAACTACTTCCAAATCCTCATCCTTAAAGTAGATTTCCAACGGCCTTCATGCCTCATTTTGTTGGTCAAACTAATCAAGATATCGCATGCCAAAATATGGGTTCCAAAACTGTTTGTTTGCTGGAAAATTTAACAGCTCTCGGCAATTTTATTTTTGTTTTTATATTTTTAATTTTAATAGATTTAAATTTTAAAATATTAAAATAAATAGAGTTAAGTTAAATAATATTTAAAATAAAGTAAAACAAATATATAAAACAAACAAAATGTAATAAAATTTACAAGAACCTAAATAAAAGAGGGATGAGGAAAGCCTTACATGGAGGAGAGGGGCCCACAAATGGTGGGTATAGCATGGACCCCACATATATTAAATTTAAAACTTGCCCCCACTTATATTTACTTCTTCATGCCACTTTCGTAGAGTTACATGAATACCCCTCAAAGCCTCCCATGTCACCCCGGGTACAACAAAAATCTCCAGATTATGAGGTGTTAAACTTCAACGTCACTAATTAGAATAAACTTTTTTATCTAGATTAATTTAAGAACAAAATGAACATTGCAAAGATAGGAACTAATTCTCACGAGTTTTGAAGTGAAATCGGGTGTTGGTCTATTCCCAAAACACCTTGGGATGAAATAATTTGTCAATTGTTTTATAATTAGAGGGTTGAATATTAGAAACACTTTTTCTTGGACTGCTCGGCTCTTACTCACATCTGTTCTCATTTTCAAAACATTTGCCACACTACCAACCTTCTTGACTTACTCAATCAACGAAACTATAGTGATCTAGAAACCTTGTTTCCCTTCACTTTTATCATAGAAATAAAATATTAAAACATCTCAATTAATCTCTTACTTTCTTAAGGTTCGATAGACCTCATTTGTCTCAATGGACGTTAATCACCATCATCATCATCATTTTATATTTCATATTTTTGTTTTAATATATATATGAAGTTCTTGAATATGGTGATTTTGATTTACATATTAATTAATAAAATAAAAATTTAATTAATTAAAATAAAATAAAAATTTATTAGTGAACAATTAAATTAATTAAACCAACTAAATAATTAAAAATGGTATTTACAGTTAGTTAAAAATCAACTTAATTAACTTTAATTAACAAACAACAATTAACTCGCTAGTTTCAAGACCCCTTTGAGGCTTTGATTACGTGAGAAGGGGTGACGTGAAATTGTGGTGAGACTCGGACATAAGAGTTGGAGCTCCAGGAAGGGGGTGCTATTTTGTCATGAGATGGTGGTGGAATGATTGTATATCTACCTTATTTGTGGGGGTTTCTCACATGATGACTTAAGGAAACATAATGTGGACGATTTGGGAGGGATGTCGGGTGATAATTCTCGTGGAGTTGAAGCTTAACCTAAAGGGGGAAAGGGAGTAGGGGTAATGGAAAGAAAGTTAAATGTACAAGAGTTAAAGAGCCAGCGAGGAGGAAGTTGATTATGGGAGAAGGAATTCAACGCGATGAGATAATGGAAACGACATGGAAAGTGTTAGTAGGGAGGGTTACAGGTAGAAATTACTCTGTCACCTACTGGAGGAAGTGGATTCAAGAAGAACTGGCTCAGAATATAACGCATGTTCCACAAGTGCATACGTTGATGAGGGGTTGTTTTTCCATCCATTTTAGGGAAGAAGTTGAGGTCAGTTGGGTGTTTTACATATTATGGAGCATCAACTCGGCTCCAATTTTATTTAAATAGTGGTATCCTCTCATCGACCCAGACAAAGAAAAATTGGGAGCAACGCCTATGTTGGTGAGGCTTCCTAGTTTACCGTTATAGTTATGGATGGAAGATGTATTCATAAGTATTAGGAATGACCTAGGGTCTTTTCTGGACTATGATCACTCATATTGCAGTTGGGGAAGATGACCTTTGTGATAATATTAGTTAATTTGGACACCAGGGAAGGATTGATTTCTTGCTTGGATATACATTACAGAAGGTGTGTGCATCATCAAATCTTGGACTATGAGGGGGTAACTTTCCATTTCCATTAGTGCCATGAAGTTGGGCACATCTTGAAGGATTTCCCTTTACCTTATTCTAGTAAAAGAAAGGGCTATTTGTCCTTGGCGGGAGTAGGAAAGGGTAGTGATGGAATAGTTAAGGGGTTGGAAACTCTGAAGCTTGGGTGAACATTATAAGTTGGGGGAGTTCCATTTTTGATGGTTGGGGCAAGCTTGTTGGGTCTACAAAGGGATGACAAGGAATGACACTAGGGTTCAAAAGATATGGATGTTCACTTGGCCTCCTTTTCCTTGGGTACTCTATCTCTTTCCTTCCCTATTTCTCTCTTGAAAACATCTTGTATATCTATGTTTGTATGCTCAGATGTTTCATTTGTTGATTGTCGATTGGGGAGGATTGGGGTTTATAATTGTTCGAGAGGTTTTGTTTCCTATCCTATTCCACCTGAACCAACATGTTCTCTGGCACCCACCCCTTCTATCTTGGAATATGCACATGGAAGTTACTGCTCAAATATGGAACCCAAATACAATCTCCATTCGAAATCTAAATTGCATTCCAAACCCTATCTCCCACTTGAATCTATGGGAGGGCTCAGCCCTCCTTCTTTGTCAAAAACTCTAAAAAACCCTAGAGACTACCAATCCCATTTGACCAAGGAAATTATATAGGCTATTCAGGATGTAGCAGCGGGTAGGAAACTTTATTTAGAAGGGGTTCTTAGAGCAGGTAACGCCTCTACATCTGTTATCAAATGAAGTGCCTCTTGTTCAATTGTCGAGGGTTGGCTAGCTCCCTAACAAACCTAGCCTTTAAGAATTTAATTTCTTCAAATAAGTTGGATATTGTATTCATATAGGAGATGCTTGGAAGGAGTGTTGATTTAGAGAGATTGTTGGAACGTTTGGTCCTAGGGTGGTATTTCACTGCAAATGATGTTAAAGGTAAATTGGGTGGTTTGGCTCTAGAGTTGAACTATAATTCAGGAAGGGTTATAAATTATTGAGGTTGTGACTGTGTAATTGGAGTGGATATTTTTGTTGAGGAATTAGGATGTGAGCTCCACGTTGTTAATTTCTATGGCCCATGTCATGACAGAGGGGAATTTTGGAACAAACTCATGAATTATGAGTTAATGAAGAAATATTTCCTAAATCTGTGAGGTGATTTAAATTTCTTATTGGTAGTTTCAAAGATGTGGGGCAGAGCGCCATGGTGGATCCCCTTGAATGTTTTTTCACCAACCTTTTAATGTCCCCTAACCTTGTATGAACCTACTAGAATTAAGCCCACATGGTGAAATAGAAGAACTGGGAATGCGATGATTTCTCATTGTTTGGACCATTATTTGATAAGATCAGGGCTGCTAGATAAATTTTTTTTTTTTAGTAATGCATCAGTGAGGGAGGGATCTCAGATCACCATCTATTTTTTATGGAAATCATGGGAGAATTTAGAAAACCAATGGTTGCTTTCAAATTTAATGTGATATGGCTAAAGGAGGAGGCCTTATGTGAGTTGGTGTGAGCCATGTTGGTATCCTAAATTGCCCTATTTTTTACCCCATTTCCATCAATATCAACCTCTGTTTTACCTTAATATAAGACCCTTCTTTCCTGCACTAGTACAAGATGGTTACCCTTTTCCTGCACATGCTCATAGTTTATATTAAGATTTGTTACTGTTAGGATATTCCGACACATAGGAAATAGTTAAATTCAACTTGGTCTAGTATAGAGTTAGGTAAAGTGTGTTTCTTTACCGTTGTATATTTTGTAACTTACAATCCGACGGTCACGATATGTAGTGATCCGATGGTTCATTCTCTCCTCGGTATTTCCGACACTTGATCTGTGGCTTGACACTCGATTGGTCCATGAATTCTATTTAAAGCGCATAGAGGGTCATTTGTAGGTTAACCGTGCATGAGAAAAGCTTATGTAAATTTTCATTCTTTTATTAATAAATTGCCTGTAGTAGCCACGTTGGCGCAGGCCGTGGACTGTTTCCCTCTCTGAGGGTTTTAACCACGTCAAAATATTGGTGTATTGATATGTGATCTGTTTGTGAGCAGTGTCCTTTTGGTATTCTGTTTGAGGAACTCACCCTGTAAATTCTTACAGTCAGTCGCAAGAAAGGGCAACGGAAAGTGTTCCAAAAGAAGGGTAGAGGTGAGAGTTCAACCTCACAATCAGGCAAGAAGAAAGACTTGAGCAATATCAAGTGTTTCATATGCACAAGGACGAACATTATGCTTCTTAGTGTCCAAAGAAGAAACAAGGTAAAGGAAAAATGCAGTAGATAGCAACATCAACAAAAACTTAGTTGGATGACTCCGTTGTGAAGCTTGAAAAGGATTTATTGCTAGTTTTTTGTCTTTCTACCAACACAATCACCAGGAGTGCATGTTAATTGGAAAATGGTGCATTTCATCACATAACAGAAGCACGGGAGCTATTTAGCAATCTGTCGGAGAAAGACTCGAGGATTCATGTAGCTTGGTGATGATGCCAAGTATGCAGTGAAGGAGTAGGGGACAATTTTGTTCCAACTTCCAACTTGAGTTAGGTAGTTCGTTGGAGGCTCGGGATGTGCTATATGTACTAAGACTAAGGAAGAATTTAATCTCAAACTCAATTATGGAGGATAAGGGCTTTCTCACCATGTTTCGAAAGGGCAAGTACTCCTTTGTCTAAAGAGATCTAGCCCTAACACAACAGTTGTCATTGGCATTAGACAGAGCAATTTATACATATTGCAAAGTAAGTCAATGACAACCTGTGTGAGTTATGGCACGGGAGGATGGTACACCTGCACTATAAGGCATTGTTGGTTCTGAGGGGGATTGTAACTAGACTTCCAAATTTCAAGATTGAACAGCAGGGCATGTACAAAGCGTGTGCACTTAGCAAGGATGTCAAGGTTGTTTTTCCAAGAAGCAATGTAGGTCCAAGGGTATTTTGGATCTCGTTCATTCAAATGTGTGATGATTGATGTCAGTGACATCAATCATGGGGAATTGTACTGTGACCTTCATTAATGACTTTTCTAGGAAAACCTAGATCTTCTTTATGAAGACCAAGGATGAGGCCTTATGTCAACTTCGGGAGTTGACATAAGATAATGGGGGTGAGTACACTTCCAATGACTTCAAGGATTTTTGCAAGCCAAGAATTAAGAGGGAGTTGACAGTCTCATGCAACCCAAAGCAAAAATGGGGTTGCGGTGAGAAAGAAGCGATATATCATTCAAGCTACCAAAGTTATGATTCCCGGCCAAGATTTGCCCATGTCTCTTTGGGCAAAGGTATGTAATACATCAGTATTCAAAAAAAGAATCCTCATAGGATATTCAAGGAAAAGGATGTAAAGGAAACATTCACTAGGGTGCAACCATATATAAGGCACTTCCAGATCTGTGGTTGTCTAGTATACATCCAAGCCCTATGGGGAAGAGAATGAAGTTGAAGCCTGCAAAAGAGAAAGGCATATTTGTGGGGTGCAACAAAACTTAAAAGGCTTAAAGGATCTTCATTCCAACACAAAGGAAGACAGGTGTGGGTAGAGATGTAAAGTTCAAGGAGAACATGGTATATGGGAAGTCAAATGACCCACTATCAATGACCAAGGACGAGGAGGAGGCTTGGAAGGATGGACAACATGCAACAACCTCTAGTTTAGGGAATTAGACTTTAGGTGGGACGGAGGAGTCAATAGCTCCTCCGAGTTTTGTTAGGAGACCCAGGTGGTTTATGTAGACATTGAAGGATGCTCAGGAGCATGTTGAGGCTCTAAGGAGCACATTTGGGGGAGAAAGCCTCCAAAGAAGTTTCTGAACTATATGGCATTATTGAGTGGCATCATTGAAGAAGCAGTAGACAAACAGGTTTGGAGGAATGCCATGGTGGAGAATGATGCGTAGGACACTATGCTAAGATCGAAAGGAAAGTAGAACATTATGTTAAGATTGAAAGGAAAGCCAATTCCAACTGGCTTTTCAAGAAGTTCCTTCCTTGCTAAGAGGGAATATTGATGTTTGTAGCATCAAACAAAAACTTCCACATAGCTCTAAGTGTCAAGACATGTGTATGTCATCCAAAATATTTACCTTAGTAATTCACTTTAATTGATGGAATTATTAAAATGAAGTGGCTTTTATAAAAGTGAGTTTAGTCCTTGTTGCACAGGGAACCATCCTCCCACGAAAAACTCATGTACCCTGTGTTCCCATGTTCTAAGGACTTGTGGACCCTTAAAAAACGTCCCTAAACTATTAGGAACTTGTTGGCCATCCCCAAGGCATTCCAGACAAATTTCAAGGACATTCCGTAGAGGATTCGTAGATTTTTCTGGGCAGATTTCAAGGAATTTTTGGGCAGATTTGAGGGATAATCTGAGCATATATCTTCAATTTTGACAATCATGGACATTGATGATTGAACAATGTCATCATTTTTCCCATCCATTATTTTTGTATTGTACAAAATCTAAATCTATTGTACAAATTGTAGTTCAAAACATGGGTTTTTTTATGATGGATTTCAATTTGGGTTTCTAGTGATTTAAAAATTGTATTTTCAGCAACAAAAATACAAGCAGCAAAGCCTCCATGTCAAGAAAACAGGAAATACAACATTTCAAAAGGCTAATCCTTGAGGTTATTGCTCTTGTTCTTTCTCATTTGTTATCTCAGTTTTTGCATATTGCACATGGGTTTCAAGGAGCCATTCAAGTCTAATGCTTCCACCATTCCAACCTCATGTATTGTTAAAAGAATCAAATAGTAGTGTGACTTGGATTGGGTACTGAAATATGAATCTAATCTCTTTACAAATTCAAAGTTATTTATAGTGGTTTCAGCTGTAAAATTTTGCAAAACTTATTTAGAAAGGAATGCCTTTTGCATTTAATATAATCATCATTAACAAGAAATATGAGGAAGAAAAGTTGCTATAGAGACAATTCTCTATCTCCTAGTCCCTTCATGGACCTTATTGCAAATTGAAAATAATTACACTTAAGTTTCCTAAAGGTAAAGTGCATTTTGCTAACGTCTAGCACCCAATTATGGAATGTCACTCAATCATTTTTTTAAATTGCTCAAGGTTTTTCATAGTTGCAAAGTGTAAGGGTTGTGCTTAATACTATGTACTATAGCTAGTTATGCTTGCAAGCTTGAAGCAACTACAAGTGTTAATAGTGAAACCTGAATTTCTAATATTCTTTTGAGGTATATAATTGTCATCCCCTGAAAACTTTGGGGTGCGCTCTGACTGTCTCGAAAACACATCCCCTCATCCTTGCCATTCACCTGTTGCAAAAACTTGTGCAGGTTTGATCTAATAAAATATAAAGGTTTTTTACATTAGTGAATTAATGAATCTTGACCATTGATCTCAAATGAGATGAGATCTAATCTCAACCACCAATCACTTGGGATAATAGGGTTAATTGATTCAATTATAACTTGAGATTATAAAATCAAGGCTAGGTGAAGAAAATAGACACACCAGAGAAATTGAGTCACAGAGGACAGTGATTCAAGGAGAATAGCAAGGGTGATCACTGATGAAGGATCGTCATCCAGTGTTCAGGCTATGGGAGGAAAGGAGACAGGCCAGCAATGAGGATAATTCCAGCAGCAAAAAACAGGTGGAGCCCATGCAGCACAAGTGGAGGCCATACTATATTTTTGGGCTCCGCCAGCAATGAGGATAATTCCAGCAGCAAAAAACATGTGGAGCCCATGCAGCACAAGTGGAGGCCATACTATATTTTTGGGCACCAATCACATGGGCAGAAGGGTGCAGTAGTGGAGGCCGCATTCAGTCGTAATAGCACACAGAAGCAGCAGAAGGGGGAGGGCCATAAGTACCAGGCTGCACACAGAACTCGGGCTGACAAGCCATATGCAAGTTGAGAAGACCATATGTAGGCCATATCAGGTCGTGAGAGTGCTGAGGATTTTTACTAGGCCGTATGAGGGCCATACAGAGCAGCATAGATGCAGATTGGATATCTTCGGGGGCAGATCTGCCAGGATTTAATTGCTGTAATTTTTCCAGTAATTCTCTGTGGGCCATTTTCCCAAGAAGGGAACCCTTGTATGCTTGGGTATCATTTTAATGAAAAGCAGAAATGAAGGGTATAAATATTTTAAGTGCATGTGAGCAAATTTGTTTCATTTGCTTCCGCTAATTATTTTATTTACCAGCTTAAAATCCCAGTAGTGCATTTTATTCAGTAAGCTCTAATTTCAGTTCATTCTCAACAAGAATATTACTAGGAAGTAATTTGCCAATTTCCTGGGGTTAGGGAATTTAACAAAGCCTATATTCTCGTTCTGTTGTCACTGCAAATAAAATATTTTTCACAGTTTTATACTCAAACAGATCCTGAATACTATTGTCCATGGATCAAAGACCGAAATACTTAGTTCACCTTGCACTAATCCTGAAACCAAAAATTGGCTTTCTTAAGTCAAGTCTCCAATTACTGAAGTCTGTGTTATGCACAGGCCACAACAAATCTCAAAGCAAATTCCAAAAATAATAAAATGCTTCTCGATTTGGCAGAATAGCTATTATAATATCTAAATATATATGTCAAATCATAAATGGGTCTCGCTTGAGTAGCAAAGTGTAGAAGCTACTACCCTCCTGAGTCCCTACCCAAGTTCAAATCCCTCTTGTGACCTTTTCACTATCATTGGCAGATTGTTGACTGGGGCCCTTCATAAGCTAATTGTTGATTGAAGCAGGCAAGGTACCGACAATCTCATTCTCACCTACGGGAAAGGGTGGACATATAGTAACGTAGGAATGAAAATATCTAAATATCTAACAAAAAATGTGAAACAGAAAAAAAAATGGAGGTTAAACAACAAAAAGCAAGGAATTTTCACAAGCATGACAGCACGGGAATCCACACTATGACTGCATGTAATTTTTTTAATTTTATCTGCTGTGATTTTTGCATGCTGGTATCTGTGTGTAGTTAAATTGTTGACCCAATGCAATATTCACACTCCCATAGATAATGAAATTCAATGTATTAAGTAGTGTATGATAGAGTGTTTGCATCTAATGTCAGACTATTTACCCAAATTACCAGACCCAATTGATGGAGCGAACATCCAAACCTTTCTTTAAAAAGGAAGGAACAAACCTAAACTATGAATAACGTTACATGTTATTGAGACTTGTTTGTCTCTCTTTTCTAGTAGTTTCGTGTATGTTTAAATATTTTTGTGATTATTTGAATTTCTGACTCAAAGTAACGCCTAGAGTTTTGAATAGAGATTTGTATGTCCCGTATTTACAAAACCTTCCAAAAATCCCATCCTTCTAACTTTTCCCACCCGCCAACTCCTGAATCCACCAAACTTTTCGAGCCTGATCATTGTACTATTTACATTGAGCTCTTCTAATCTAGACTCTTTTTTTTGTAGGCAATTTCCTGAATTTTATCCATTGCGTTACCCGTATACCAGCAACTCTCGCAAGTTCAATTGCTAAAACCAGTGTAGCATGCAAATTTTTACAGTGTCTGAAAGTTCATGGCAAATGCAGAGCATTATACGGTGTCAAACTTGATTTCGAAGGAGATTTCAGTCAGACATTTGTCATCGAATTTTATATATTTGTACACACGCGATGTCCCAGGGTGTTGTAAACGCCACTTATTATCGGCATTTTGACTGAAATGATCATTTTCCGGGCACGTGAACAAACAAAACAAAATAACACGAAAATAATGGCGACCATATTTTTTATAGTCTAATTAATTCAAAACCTAAAATCCCCCGGTCTGTAAATAATCACCTGTACATACATATGCCTGCAACAAAACACCTAGGGTTTTAATCAAAAATGAACACTAAAAAATAAGCTGACCTCTGTTAAACACGGCGTCCTCCCTCTCTCTTCTGCTGCTGCTGTAACAACTTAGGGTTTCAAAAATGTCCAGGCGTTGTTGTCGATATTCAAGTTGATTATACAGCAGACGGGAATCCTAGGGCTCCCTTTTCATTTTATTTTCAGAAAACGAAGAGCGTAAAGATATTTAGTCGAATCGGGCGATACAGCGAATTAAAGAATGGGGAGGCATTCATCCTAGGCATCTCTTTGATTATTCATAGGATCACTTTGGTATGCAATTTATTGTGCATCGAAAAGCCACTTTATTATTATTAAAATAATAAAATCTATACCCATCATACATACTTTTGGGGTTTAAGGGTTTTGAGTTTTTTAACCCATCTTACATACTTTTGGGGTTTAAGGGTTTTGAGTTTTTCTCGAGTAGGTTTGGATTTAATAACTCTTTTTAATTAGATGAGTGGGTTGTATGATGGTGCTGGAAAATGAACTTTTCTCATGATATATATATTTTGAGAAAATTTATTGGAGAAAAAAATTAGTAATGGCATTTAAGTTACCCATCAAAGTATGTGTAGATATTATAGGATTTATTCAAATGGGTAGATATTATAGGATTTATTCAAAGTTGTTATTATAATATATTTATTAAGAATTTAACATCTTATTTATGGGAATTGAATTTGGGTTAAAAGAATAATGATCATTCTTCTAAATCATTCAAATTACTTTAAAATATAAAATATATATATATAGTTAGAAAATTTTGCTACACACTTTATTTGCAAAAAAAATTTACAATATGAGTAAAATCTACATACACTTATAACAATTAAAATATTCATTGTTACAAGATCGAAGTTTGAAACTTAGTTTTTCTTGTGACATGGTAATATATTGGACTCTCTAAAGTTGTATGTTCTTTAGTCGAAATAGGACATTATACATTTTAGCTCAATGATGGTGTTGTACCATATACTTTATCATTACCTCGCGAAAAGCCTAATTATTGCACATTGCTTGATTTACCTTACTTTAATTATTACAACCTTTAGCACTATCTTTGGGGATCTCTTTTTCCATTTTTTATGGTTGTTTGGATGCATTCCTTATTTATTTCACAGGGCTTCTTTGTTCAACCATGGATTCCCTTCATTTTGGGTGTCAATGGACCCAATCAAACATCCTTAAATGTGCCTTAGACATTAAGATGTATGATCTTACATCAAAACATGTGACCTTATCATTGTAAGGCATGGCATTAAGATATTCATAGCAGGGTTATGTAATCTTAGGGGGTTTCACATTCCTGGTTGTTTTAATAGTACAAGTTGGGGGTTGTAGCATTGGAATTCCTTTTTAATTATATGACACTTGATAAGAATGATCAAACTCTTTAAGTCTTAGATGTTAGGGGTCATGTGGCACATAAATAAGGACTAGGTAAGCCTCTCAGAACATTGAATGAAGTACTCTAAGAGACTTTGCAAAGCCTTGTTATATTGTTCTTAATACTCAACTAACAAACACAACTTTTAAAAATCTATAATAAAAATCTTACAGTAATGAAGTATTTACTTATTATCCAGTGTTTCAATTTGTCTAAAATATGAAATATTTACCATTATCAACTTTGGCCAACCAAAAATTATGAACTCAATAAATTCTTGAAACATAATTTAAGTAAATAAAAAATCTAATAAAACAAAAACCTTTATTTTATTTATTTGAAATAGAGAAAGTTTGATTTTTACGACAATTTTGACAAATATTGTTATGATATGGATTTGGAGATGTTGGTCAGATGAGCTTAGTCTCAAAATGTTTCGGTGAATTTAAATAAATATTATTGTCATGAACATACTCATTTTATTTTAACGTTTTCGCCAAATTTAATTAAATATTATTGTCATAAATATACTCATCTTATTGTAACGTTGAATAAAGTAATTTTCTCAATTTCAATTTTTGCATGAGTACATTCATCACATGTGCATGAATCATATATGTATAAAGGGGGAGAGCAAGTTATGATGCACTAAGTAGTTTAGATCCTCTTATCATAGAAACTCCATGGCAAGTCCATGTGATATAACATTGTTAGTGATGTCTAAGATGCTTATAATGATGGCTTCATTTCCTTTTATTGTATAATTAAGGAGATCCATATAACTCAAGGTTTTGGTAAAAAGTTTTATCATTTTTCCACCTTCCATTGTAAGTGTGATTATAAAAAAGTTAAAGGTATGTGAACTTCACTTGCAATACATACAACGAGACAAGTCTCGTTGACTGTGTGATTTGTTCTCAAATCTTAATAAAAAGGATAGACAAAGTCAAGATTGGGAGCACATTTGGAACTTAAAATGAGACCATAACCCAATTTATATAAGGTTATCCAAGTTAGAAGAAAAGGCAACATAGAAGGAAAACCCAACGTCCTCTACAATCACTTTCAAGTGGAAAAATTCTTCTAACACAAGAAAAAGTTACCATCTTCAAGACAATGCTACAAAGGTAAATTAAGAAGGAGAAAACTTGTTCCCAAAGCCCAATAATCATGAGTTAACAAATATAATTTAAGGTGCACTTGAGAAGTGCAAAAGAGTAAAAAATAGGAAATCATAATCAAAATATTTTTGGTAAATACTTGCTTTGATGAGAAATGAAAAATGGCAAGGAGAACCTTGAAGAAGGCAGGTAAGAAGAAGATGAATGTAAAGTTATATAAGCAAATTTTTAAAAAGGAGAAAAGGTGGGTTCATGCAAACAAGGTGAGAAGAGTCAATATACCTAGGAAAGAATAACCCAAATCTTTTTTGGTAAGAACTTCAACCAAGGAAGAAGCCAACTAAAATATTACAACCAATCAATGGCTTGACTATGTAAGACAACTTTATAAGAAAGAATCAAGGGTTAAGTCTCCCCCCAAGATCAACACAACTACAAAGTTTTTCGCGTTGCAGAATGTGGATATTGGTACTAAGAAGTTGAGAATAGCAAAAACAAAGGACTTGGTTAAACTTCAAGTAGAATATCTAAAATGGAGAATGTACACTCTTACAGCACACATCATGGAAATATTCAACAACATCATTCAATAAGGATTCCCAAGAGACTGGAAAATTAGCCTAGCAATACCCCTTTTTAAAAGTGGATACATTAATAATCATTCCAATTATAGAACCATTATGATCAATACTTTGTTTACGAAGCTTTTCGATGTCATGGTAGAAAATAGAATTTGTAAGTGGGAGGTAGTAAAAGAAAAGAGGGAAAACGGGCAAGCAAGTTTTAGGTTGAAACATTCTACTGTGGATCATGGTATCACACTAAGACACATTATTGAAAAGATTTAGGGGACAAAGAAGAAGTATTTTATTGGTTTGTTGACTTTAAAAAGGAATTTGACGTGGTCCCTAAAGATAAGTTGTAGCATAGAATGGAAGAACTTGAATTCCTTTTCATTATAGAGTTGTTGTCCATTGGCTTTATGAAGAGGTGAAAGTCAAAATTAGAACTTTAGCGGGCATTTCAGGATGCTTTAGAAGTGACATTGGAGTCAAGCAATGTTGCCCTTTATCCCCTACACTTTCTAGCTTATATGTTGACAAACTATAAGAGTGGCTAAATTTACAAGGTGAAGATGGTGTTGGTTTGGGGGAGTTTGTGATAAGGCTTATTTTATATGTTGATGACCTTGTGTTGATTTCTAAATTGACCCATGGATTGCAGATGCACCTGCATGCCCTTGAGCATTTTTGTAGAGAAGTTGCAAAGCAAGTCAATAACAGTAAGAACAAAATAATGATATTCTCTAATAAAAGGAAGAAGAGTCAGAATATGTTCTTCTTTGGAGGCAATACTCTTGAATAAGTAAATGAGTACAAGTGTTTCAAGATTGATTTCAACAACAAGCTTAATTGGGAGGACTAAAGAAAGAAGAGAATTTTAGGAGGGTGGAAAGCATTATATGTTCTTCAAAATAGATGTCAAGGGGAAAAGCTATGGGATTGGAAAATGATTAAAGTGATTTTTGGGCACCTATTTTGTCCAATGATGTTATGTGGGTATGAATTGTGCACTAGCATCACCCCTGTTTCAAAATAGAAACAAATTGAGAAAATCCAAAAACACTTGGTGATGGGCAAGTTCAAAATAAAAAGTTTTGTTTTTTAGATAAAGTTGAGTGAAATAAGGGAAACTCCCATCGAAGCAATTTCCATGGTCCATCTCATAAGATGTCTAAAAAGAATTGAGCAAATGGGAGTAAGTAGATGGCCTAAAGTTGTCTTCAATAAAGGCACGAGTGAAAGAAAAAAGCATGGATGAGAGAAAACAATAAAAGGATGCATAAATGGAGTATCCACCTTGATTCTTGTTCCACAAATAGCAAGGAGTTAAAGAATTTTGTTATGGAGAAGTTTTGCAAGCATATATGGGGAAAAGAGCGTTAAGAAATCTAAGGCAACTAGTTTAGGCGATTTCTTTTATTTCGATAACTGTTTGCGATGTATTTTTACTTAACTTAATTAGCTTATTCTTTCTCTTTATTATATTTAGTGTTCTTGTCATCAACAACTACCAAATCATAAAGAAAATGAGACAAGAGGACACAAGACGTAGGCAATCAGCCAGGGCCAAAACCTCTCCACTTGAGAGGAAAACCCACAAGAATTCTTCTCTTCTTATAGAACTTCAATTAATGAATTCCAAGACCTATGACCCTTGACCAAGACACCTCCAAGACCAAGTCAAACATTTCCTCCTTTATGAGTTTTCCTTCCAGCAACTTCAACCTCAACAAATTATGTAACATCGACCCCCCAACAGATTCTTCTACAACTTCGACCACCAGAAGTTTCTTCTATAGAAACCCTACATAACATGTGTGAGAGAATGATAGAGATTTTGTACTTCTTTTCCCTTTGCTTGAGATGAATTCTTCTCCTTATCAACTCGACTTGCAATGGAGGCTTCCTTTGACACAAAGCTCGGCTTCCTTTGAGTGACTACAATTTGGTACTTGTTGTAGAAGAATGTCCTAATACACTTCGCACATGTGAGAAAGATAGCCCGAAAACAGTCCTAAAAACTCGATTTCTTCTGTTGACTTTCAACTCTTCTTCGTCGCTTCTTTTACATCTCTTTCTTATCCTGATTGAACTTCTTTGTTGTTGGATGAGTGTGTCCTTGAATGAGGCTGATTGCTCCTATATATATGCTTCCTTAAGTCATCAATAAGGCCGACTTGTCCTTCTAGATAGACCGACTTGCTTTTTGGAAGGTTGACTTGTTGTTTGCACCATGACAAGGTCTCAGAGGATCTTTGACTATAGTTTGACTCGAATAAAAAATTCTTTACAATATATTACATGACCAAATGGGTCTTCAATACATGATAATGACTCAATCGACCTATAAGCACTCAGTGTGTGTTTGACCTAAAAATAAATATTCCTTGAGCATGAAACCCATGCCTCGAGAACAACAATAATAAAATTAGTTTTCTCTTTACATTAAATATATAAAATCATGATTACATATGTCATTATGAAGACCGAACCTAGTTACATATTTAAAGACTCACTATTAACTAGGAAGGTATTCATAATTCATACAAGGTACTTGGACATTCTTAATCTGAAGTATTCTCATAAGAAGAGTTGGATTAGTAAGCCATCGTAGAGCATCTCATCATACCAACCAACATTTCCACGTCGCAAGGTCTAGATTAATAACTCTATCTTTGGACAAGATCATAGCACAATGTTGGTGAGACTAATGACTAACAGACACCATCATCATTGTCTCTTAATCCATATACCCCACCCAGGTGTTCACGGGGCATGTCCTTTTAGGATAATTCCTATCTTAGAATAACACATCCTCAAGGACTTTCCTCTTCAACTACTCTTATCTTGGATGCGCTACCTCATCCTCAAAGAGTGTCAAAACCAGTCCTAAATGCTTACCCAATCCTCCATTCTTTCTTCATAGTATGAAGACAAGAATGATGTGTCTATCTCTCCCTCTCAACTAGGGATGATATACTCATTCCTATAAAAGGAATATACCCAAGCTCCCTCTTACCTAGGGACTTGTTACCGACAACAACTTTCAACTCTTTGTTGGAGATCATGGTACTATCAGATGCTTGTAGGGCTCCTACTTTCGATGTCATGAACTACATCTTCTTCATCATGGAGCCTTCATCTTCTATAGGGCATCAACCATCCATCACTTTCCTTCATGAACCATATCAGTCATGTCATCCTGCTCTTCATCGGAAAGTGATCTTCTAGTCCACATCTAGATTTTCTTCATAGAACTACCTCTTCCAAGTCATGTTTTCTTTCAATATCTTCCATCCAACCACATAAGTGCTAGTTGTTGGTGACATCTACAACTCTCTTTCAATAGCCTTGTATCAATCCATCTAGACTTTGTTCAACAATAAAAAAATGAACATCAAATCAAAGTTACCTTTGGTGATGGCCTTTCATCGTGACATTTGCTTCTTGCAACATCAACATCCTGCATAAACACATCTCCAAGAATTTCAATGTCAAGGGTCTCCTTCCTTTACAGACCTATCAGGGTCTTCATACCTTCTCTATGGAGATTTCACAACCAATTATTCTAGTCATCGGATGTTGATTTCTTATATTTTCGTATGTGACTATAATTGCATCTTTCATGGTCTCTTCTTCATTTCTTCACATATTTCTCCCAAGAACTTCCATCCATTGTTCCTTCATCTTTGTCAGCCACCTCATATTCCATACGAGGACATATTATGTTGATTTCATCTTGTCAATATGTGAACCTTCACGCATCTTTCCAAAGGAAGAGATCCCTTTTCTTTTGATCATTTACCCATGTTATCTGCAGCTATATGATGACATGACTTAATCTATCACATATATAGAAACCTCTTTTCTCCTTTTGGTCATCTAGACTTCCTTCGACAACTTCCTTTCCTTGATTGAAAGAACTTCAACCATCTTAACATGTTGCACTCCTTTTTCACCATACCATCATCCTTATAAACAATGGATTCCACACAAGGTGAAATGATGAGTGAAACACTTGCTTCTTCCAAGAGAGGTGAACCTTCTAATGAAGATTCCAATGAAGGATCTTAATTATCATTATTCTTCAAATGCTCCTTTCTAGTGATGATGATGTACGATGATTTCTTTTTACCATGCTAGATGAATTTCTCATGTATGTTACTCATGCTTTTAGTGAGGTTACCAAGAGTTACTTCCTTTCTCTGATGACTGCTACATTCATGCAAACTCCTACTTCAACTATTCTTTCAAGCTTTTGTCATGAGCTCTTGCTTCAATTGTATGCTTCCAATATGATGTCATCTCCTAATGCGATGCATCCTATCATACTTACAATGCTTCCTACCACAATAGCTATTATTCACCATAGTAGAGGTCTTGTCACCTACTACTTCTCCTTTCTAAAGAGACCTTAATAGTGAAGATATATACCTTCTTTCTTGGATTTCTTCTCATCAGGTTCTTCTACTTCTTTAGTGATATGGCCTTCAATTATTTCTTTCCTTTTTTTTTCCTTCTCGAGTTTATGACAATATCTCTTGTAGTGCCCATATTCTTGACAACCATAACATTGGATATTTGACATATTGATCTTTTATTTAGGACCAAACTTCCCAAACTTTCCTTTTCTCTTAGTCATGGAAGCAAATTCTTGAACTTGTTCGCTTGGTCCCACATCACTCTTTGATTTTAACTTGGTTTCTTCCATCTTGCACAATGACTAGAGTTCACTGAATGGGGTGGCTTCCTTCTTTCCGTAGATGCTTGATACAAAGTTGCCCCATTCATCAAGTAGTTCATTGAGGACCACGATGGTCATTTCTTTATCGAACATTATTTCCCCCAACTCTTGCATTTGGTCTCTTATTTTTGAAACCCTCATAAGATATGAGGTCATCCCTTCTTCCTTTTATACCTTCATCTTATAGAGCTCATTTCTCAAAGATACTTCTCCAATTGTGCTTACGGAGAACAATTCTACTAACTTCTCATAGATTTCTTTGGATGTCTCCAACTTTTCTACATAAGGTATGAGGGGATTCTTGATGGATTTTATAAGGATCCTTTGAGCCCTTATTTCCCCTTTCATATACTTTATAGTGCTTGAGCTTCTTCTTGTGATGGTTTGGAGACCTTACCATTACATGACCAATAACTTCATTTTCTATGAGGATCAAATCTGTCCTCTTTTTCCATGCAAGGAAGTTTTATGACCCAACCAATTTGTTGTTGTCCTTGCAAAATGAAGTCATTTTGATAGATTTATACATAAATATAAAGATACTTGTCAAGTGAAGATACTCCTAGATGATGAAATCTTCAACTTGATGCCATTTTTGATGATGTTGATAATAGAAGATGTTTTCATGATGAAAATGCCTTTATTCAAGTATGCTTTGATAATTATCCTTGACTCAAGAAGAGGGAGATCACCTTTATTCATTGATGAGTGATTCTTCTTGCTTCCCTTGGATGTAGTTAAGATTCTTTAATGTGTAGTCCTTCTTTGTTTGAGTGGAGGTAGGGTCCTTGAGATCTCCTTTGTTGATGACGATTGAAAAATGTGTGAGCTTCTCAAGAATGTTTCAAGTGTAGAACGCTTCTTTGGATGAGCTAGGGTTTTGAGGTCTTCTTCTCTTTGAGATGTGATCATTCTTAAGATGTGATGAATGGTCCTTCTTTTGATGTCCTCTTTCATGCCTTGACCTTTGATATTCCTTTTCATAAGTTGCCTTTCCTTGTCTTGTCACCTTAGCTCTGATACCATGTTGAGAAATCTAGGGTAGCTAGTTTAGGTGATTTCTCTTATTTCGATAACTGCTTGTGATGTATTTTTTACTTAAATTAATTAGATTATTCTTTCTCTTCATTATTTAGTGTTCTTATCATCAAACAACTACCAAATCATAAAGAACAATGAGACAAGAGGACACAAGGTGTAGGTGATCAGCTAGGGCCAAAACCTCTCCACTTGAGAGGAAAACCCACAAGAATTCTTCTCTTTGTATAGAACTCCAATTGACGAATTCCAAGGCATATGACCCTTGACCAAGACACCTACAAGACCAAGTCAAACCTTACCTCCTTGATGATTTTTCGTTCCAGCAACTTTGACCTCAGTAATTTCAACCCCACAATATTTTCTTTTGCAACTTCGACCTCCAATAGTTTCTTCTGCAAAAACCCTAGATACATGTGTGAGAGAATAATAGAGATGTTGTCTTTCTTTCTCCTTCACTTGAGATGAATCCTTTTCCTTATCAACTCGACTTGCAATGGATACTTCCTTTGATCCAAAGCTTGAATTTCTTTGAGTGACTGCAATTTAGTACTTGTTGTTGAAGAAGGATGCCCTAATACACTTCACACGTGTGAGAAAGATAGCCCAAAAATAGTCCCAAAAACTCAATTTCTTCTGTTGAATTTCACGTCTTCTTCCTCGCTTCTTCTAAATCTCTTTCTTATCTTGATCGAACTTCTTTGTTGTTGGATAGGTGTGTCCTTGAATGAGGTTGAGTGCTCCTATGTATAAGCTTCCTTGAGTCCTCAATAAGGCCAACTTGTTCTTCTAGATAGGTCGACTTGTTGTTTGCACCATGATAAGGTCTTGGAGGGTCTTTGACTCTAGTTTGACTTAATAAAATTTTCTTTACAATATGTAACATGCCCAAGTGGGCCTTCAATACATGACAATAACTAAATTGACCTAGAAGCACTCAATGGGTGCTGGACCTAAAAATAAATTTTCCTTGAGCACGAAACCCATGCCTCAAGAACAACAACAATAAATTTATGTTTCTATTTACATTAAATACATAAAATCATGATTACATATGTCATTATGAAAACCAAACCTAGTTACATATTTCAACAAGGAGTTGGGCAGAAAGAAGAAGTAATGTGTTGAGGAATTCAACCTTATTTGTGATCTCAAACAAAAAGAGTACGTTGGAGCTAACATTTCGTGGAGACCAAAAATTCTCATTGCTCAATTAAGAACTAACTCACATCAACTTCAACATGAAACAAGATAGTGGAAAAGTCCTAAAGAATCTTGGGAAGAACGAGTGTGTATTTTTTGCACTCTCGTGACAGTGGAATCGGTAACTAAATAAAATAAATAAATAAAGAAAAATCATTTTGGAATGTGATGCTTTTAGGGACATCAAGGACAATTATGGCATTATGTTAGCAATGATTTATTGGCGTTATCTTTTTCAACGAGGGGACTGTTAGAAGGATGGGCTAGCTTATCGTCAATTTGAATAAGAAAAAGATTGAATTACAAAAGGCGAAAAGCGTGGAGGTTGGTGGTCCCATAGCTAATTTTAGTCTCGTGGATGTTAAAATCTCTTTCATCCATCCGTTCATATATCTGACATTTTTCAAGCATAGCTTGTGAGAATGGACTTCACATTGTGTGATTGTTGATTCAATTCATTTTATTATTAGACTATGGTTTTTACAGTATTTATAAATTGATTATGATTATCAAAATTGGAGTACATATGTATAGTAATCATTTTTAAGTGAATTTTATGAGAATTAACTATAATTTTGGAGATATATATTGTGGAATCTAGGGTTGTGAATGGTCTTAAAATCAATTACAAATGATTCTTTGTAGAATTTTCGGTATAATTTTTTCCCGAGACACTTCAAATTGTGATTTTTTTAGAGATCTATGGAGATATAGTGAAGTACCTCACATAAAAATTTCATAATCATATTTGAATAATTGGACACACAACATGTTATACAATGTTTCTCCTCAGAAGAGGCCAAAAATCAAAAAGTTTTGGGAAAGTAACCTTAACTTTCACTTGGCACGTCAAATTTTGGTCAAACCTATGAATTGCATGTTGAGAAATCTAGGGCAATATATAGTTTGACTTCTCTTAACTTGATTTCTCTTATACATTGACAAATTCTTGTGATTATATTAATTTTCGTCATTATTATTATGTTATTTTCATCATCAAGATAAATGCCAAACAAGAAGATCATAAAGACACTAGAGATAGGCTCCAAGCACGGTCAAAACCCCTATGAAGGGGAAAACCCAGTCAAACTCTTCCTTTAGTAGAATCAAATAAAGTTGGGACAATCTAAGACCCTTTGAACTATACCAAGACCTCCCTTTATCCATCGAGCCAACCTTCCAAGTAGATTAGTCATCTTTTGGTTCATTTCTTCACAATTCAACATCAAACAACTCTTCAAGAACATGAGTCCAAGGGTGTCAACCCTCTTTGTCATCTTGTACTTTTGGCTCCTGAAGTCAAATTAGAAAAACTTTCGGTCCTGCAATTATACTAGCAAACTTTGGTCTTGTAACATCTTTAGCAAACTTCAATCCTCTTCTTTCATTCTCTTTCATAGGTATCTCTTCCTTTTATGCCTCTTCAAACTCCCTTTTCAATAGAAATTATAGATTGAATATATGATTGTTAGTTAATCTTAACAAGGTCGAATGTTGCTTTATATATAGTCTTTAGAAGGTGGGTGTGTCCCTTCATGAGGCTAACAAGACTGTTGAAGAGGTTGACTTGATATGTGGCAAGGCTGACTTGATGGAGGTGGAGAAGATGACCAGATTACATCAATATAACTTTATTCTTTTGATACAATGAGCCTAAGAAAGGTCTTTTACATGATGATTTTGACTTTGGCTCAATACAAAAATCCTAGAGCACACGATGGGTGCTTTGACCTATTGATCACTGACCAAAGCATGAAACCCATGCTTTAATAAGTCAATTGTCTTTTACAATAAATTTTTTCTTCTTTTTACAAATACATTACATCATGACTCAATTATGAAGACCAATACTAGTTACATTTCTCAACATTGCAGAGAAGACATATCAAAATATTATAGGCTAAAATTTCAAATTCAAAAGAGTTCAAATTTCAAAGATATATCAGGACAAAGTTCAACAATCCGAAAAATCTATAATTAGGTTTTTGAAAGGTATGTAACCTACAATTGGTATAAGTTTTGATTCAAAGAGCTAGTTTTGGTGATTCAAATATTTTTGGAAAGAGGAAAAAGAAGAGCATTATTATTTATTCATGTGGCTCTTAGGGGTGCTTCAAAAGTTACTTCACCACTTAAAGCTCCAAAAAGCTCATCCATGACTCATGAAGAAATAGAAGACGTCCAATATGGGGTATCCAAGTTAGAAGGCCAACTATCAGACATGGAACAAAGGGTGAAGGAAAATGAGGAAGGAATGCAAAATATCAAGGAAGTCCATGACTAAAAATAATGAAGAAATACAAAAATCCATGAATTATATGGAAAAACTTCTCTTAGAGAGACTTCCTAAAAAGGATATTAAAATCCAAGAAAATCATGAAAATAAGGAGAACAAATGTCTTGGGACTCAATCACCACACCCCACCACCCAACACAAAAGGGTAAGTAATGAACTACTTCCTAAAAAAATGATAGAGTAAAATGGAAGGCCGACCACTATTAAATAGGAGAGAAAACAATAATAGATAATGCAAGATTAAGGTTGTTGGGAAAAATTATCACTTGATCCATTAGATAAAGATGTTGAAAAATATGCAATTGCAAGCAATGATAACTCTCAAAACATGACAAAATTCCATTTAATACAATATGAAGAAAAAGTTTAAAAAGAGGAAATATTTCATTTTGCATTGAAATGATGAGTCATTCGCAACAAACAAAAATTGTGAAGCTAAACTTTAAACTAGTAAAAATGAACCAATTAAAGAATAATTAAAAGTCGAGATGCCATACACCTCATTGTTGCTTTGGCGTAAAGCACTAAAAAAAAAAATCTTATCAAAAATAACAAAAACACAATGAACTATTAAGGCAATAGGTGGTGATTTACCAATAGCTAAGGACTTGTACAAAATCACTACTCAAAGTTATTTATTAAACTTTGATCGTTTAAAAAATACAAAGAAATTGGAAGAGCAAATATTGTGGATAGATTCACTCAAAACAATTCGTATATTCCACACAAAGCCAAATTACAAGCCATATAAATAGTGCTTGTGTGATTCAACAGGTTCTAAACAAGGAGAATATTGTTGAGAAAATATCTCAATAAAACTCCAACAACCAACCACCTAATCTTTTTTTTTGTAAGCTGAGGAGTTTCCATTTTCTATTATCAAAAAGAAACCATTACAGATCTAAGGTGGTCTCAACCCGCCCCGCGGGGAAACCGGGTTTATTGACCACCTATAGTTTTTGACTAATGACCAAAAATAAAAGGTTTTCAATCTGTCTTTCCATGCTTTATACACATTAGCCTTGTAACTGTTACTACTGACATACATCTGCAAGTAAATATAAACATAACCCCTATGCATAGCTAAAACAAAAACTAAGATTTGCAATTTCTAACTACATCAGGAAACATGCCTTTCTTCATTGTTCTCCAACGACCTCTTGTTGCTTCTTCTCCTTTTTGATCACCACACCGTTTGCCTCAAGCTGCTGTTGTAGATCCTCTAGCCTCTTGTCTTGCATGAGCAGGGTGATTACAATATTCTTCAAGTTTGGAATTCCCTGCGATAGTTCAGCCATTTCCACAGCTATCTGCTCCATGGCTTTGGCCATGAGTCTCTTCATGACCCAATACAGGTGCATCGACTACTTATATAGTGTCATTCTACCTCGGGTGTGCCCTGGATCTGGCATGAGATGCATCCAATCCTCCATTTCTTCCTCTGATTGTGCCTGGATGGCCTCCTCCTCCCAGTGCTCTATTATTCTTCTAATTTTTGGGTTGGTCCTCTCATTGTATTCTCTCTCTGTTGTCCTGACCCTTGTCTCTATGGTCTGCCTGCCCTGTCTTCCTTCAGCTCCCATCCCGGTCTCCCCATCTTCCTCGGTGCTCCCACAACAGCGACGTCCCCGTCTGCTGCGACCTTCTGCTATTCCCTGTCTTCTCTGGCCACCCCTGCCGCGACGACCTCTCCCTCTCCTTCGTCTGCCTCTTCCACCCTCGGCTTCCGTCCTCGACCTTCCTTCTTCTTCCTCCCGATTTCCTTTCGCCTCTCTGTTTCCTGTTCTTTTTGCATTTCGGTCGTTGTTATTTGCTTCCTGCGCAGTCTTCTTCGGGTCCTTTGCAATGTCTTCACTCTCGCCCTCCGAGACTTCATAGACTGGAATGTAGCAGTACTCGAGCCTCTCTTCCATTTTGCGTTTGCCCTTCGCGTCCATGTCTCTTCGTCCCTGGTCTTCATCCGCTCCGCTGCTTCTCATCCACCTTCCTGCCGTCCTACTACCCTCTGCTTCCATGCTATCTCCGCTTCCTTGCTTCAAACTGCGCTTCCCCTCCCTTTCTTCTTGGCACCCAGAGCTTCCTGCTCTCCTCACTGTATATCTCGGCTTAATGTTGCTCTTTCCTGTTTCACTGTGAGCCTTTTCTCGCGTTCCACTCCACCACCTTTCCTTCCTGGTATCTCCCACCTGCATGCCTTTAAAACTCAAAACTTTGTCTGCTTTGCTGGATCCTATCCCCATGCAATCATACCTCGAGCTTGTTTCTGGCAATCTGTCAGCTCCATCGTCGTTTACTTGTACCCGATTGTCCTTTCGGCCTGATCGGATATCCTTCCTGCCAATCCACTTACCTGTAATAATCATGTTTCGGCACTCGCTTGCGGTCACCTGCCTCACCCACCGTCGCTTCTTAATTACGCTCCCTTCCACATTGCTCAACCCGATCGGGTGAACCAACCACCTAATCTTACCTATTTACCAATGTAAGCATTATTCCAAGTCCCCACTTTAATGCTCACATTACATTATTACAAATATTAATACAAAAATGTCAAACTACAATTCACATGTCACATCTGTCTGACTGGTATTCCTCAACACTTATCCCCACACTGAAGTCTCCCGGACAACTCTCTTTTCACCACCACAATATTTGAGCTTCCCATTCAACTCATTTAAGACATAACGGCCTCTGACCAACGAACTTTGTATAATTGATGCTTCTATATATATCGAAGGACAATCTCAATATTGGACTGTATCCAGTTGTCAATTATGCAACTGACAATTCTACACACATGGATCTCATAACATAACCTGTAACTGATGCTCTTGAAGCCCAAAGCACAAGAAGACCCATCAGCGTATAACATATTTACACAATCAAATTGGCCATACGTTCTCTCGACACCAAAGAAATTCGAAAACCACTAATTTACACTATGTTTCTCTGTTCATTAATTGGTTTTTCACTTTCTACAAATAGAATTAAAATAACAACAAATCACATTGCAACAAAATCAATCAAGCATTCTTCTTTCTGGTACGTGCTATTGAATCTCGAAGACGAATACATCTCTAGCAATTTGAACATATATGACCATTTAAGACATAAGACAAACAAGGTGAAGAGTGGCCCCTGTCATTTCGCTTGATTATGGAGATGAGATTGAGTGAGTGCCTTCCATCATATAAATATCACTCTCTTCTTCTGCCTCCATTGATTCTGCAATCGAAACAATGATGCCTATTGTTTAATCCAACTAAGTTGATCAATGTAGTTGAGGCTCAAGTACTTTGAGACACAAAAGTGACTTTTCGGGACCACGAAGTGACTGTTTTGTGTTGCTTTAGGCCCGATACATTGGAATTCGCCAAAACGTGTAGTCTTTTGTTTGTAAATGTCGTTAGCCCAGTTTCCCCAGCCCACTAGGTAAATAATGTCCTCCATGTAAGTGTTAGCAAACATTATTGTGGAGTAAGGTCCCCACGACTTGCCCAAATAATTTGGTCCTTGCCCATTAACTTGGAATTTAAAAAAGATGAAGCCTCTGAGCCATAAATGAACCATAATATACATGGACAAAATTTAGTTCGCAACTCTGACATAAAGGTTTTCCATTGCCACATACGAAGTCCACAACGCCTTGAATGAAATAATTTTGAAAGTAATGTCTCCCAGTGTCATCTAATAGGGTGTCTTGAAACCCCATAATTCTGCAATCGTAAAATGCATCACGATCTCCCGTAATCTTAACCATCGGCACCTCAATGACGCTCCTCGACGCAAGCGAAAAACCGCACCTACACAACAACAACAACAACTATGTCGACACCATTCAGGCTAAGCCTATAACAACACAATGGCCATAGTGTGCAGATCACATTCAACACAGAACTAATATTTTCACACAACAAACAATCTCCTACCTTAATTTGTACATAAAATCAGTCTTCACGTTTCCTTCATCTTTCTCGGCCCTCCCTTAGGGAATGAGGCCAAAGAAATTGGAAGCACAAATATTGTAGACAAATTCTCTCAAAACAATTTATATATTTTTCACAAAGGCAAATTATAAGCCACATAAATAGTGCTAATGAGATTCAACAAGTTCTAAACAAGGAAAATATTGTTAAAAAAATCTCTCAACAAAACTCCAACAACCAACCCAATCTTACCTATTTACTAATATAAGCATTATTCCAAGTAAAATGCACTGGAAAATATTAAGATTTGAATACGTCATTTAAAAACATTGTAAAGAGTATTTAGGCCGTAACCAATAGAGATTGTCTTTCAATGACTCACTATAGCAAAGCATTTTCCCTTAACAACCTTACTTAGAAAGAAAAAGTATGCCTTGGCCTTAATGAATACTCAAACCAAATAATTCGATTAAAGCTGAAAGATTTTCATTTCTATAAGAAATTTGATCAAACTTTGGCAAGTACTTGTCAAGTATGGACTCAATGAGTTTGTTCAAATGAACCTAATGTAAAATTGTTTAGCCATGTTTAATCAAGTATTATAATTTTGAGTAAACTTCTTTCTTGTCAAAGTTAAACTACGTAAACTTATCAAGTTTAATTTTGGTTTATATTCCGATGATTCTCTATGGTTGTGAACTATGGGCCCCAGCAGTACATTCGACATGTAGTTGGGACAAATTGAGAAAATTCAGAAGCGTTTGATTACAAACAAATTCAAGATTAAAAGTGCAGTTCCTTATGCTATATTGTTAAGTGAAACAGGGACTGCTCCTATTGAAGTAATTGCTATGATGTGAGTCATAAGGTATGTAAAAAAGATTGAGCAAATGGAAGAGGGTAGATGGCCTAAGGTTGTCTTTAATGACAGATTTTGCAAGAGAAAAAAATACTTGGATGCAGCAAAATAACAAATGGTTTAGTAAATGGGGTATTTGCTTGAACGCATGTCCCATAAACAATGAAGAGATAAAAGCTTTTGTTATGGAAAAGTTCCACAAGCTTAATTGGGATAAGGAGCTAGGAACAAAGAAAAAGTACTATATTGAAGTGTTTAATCCCACTCATAGTCATCAACCAAAAGCATACATAGATGCCAATATCTCTTGGAGAGCCAAAATTATTATTGCTCAGTTAAGGACTAATTCTCATCAACTCCGTTGTGAAACAGGGCGCTGGAAAAGGCCAAGAAAAGTGTGGGAGGAAAGAGTATGCATTTTTTGTTCTTTCGAAAAAGTGGAAACAGAAAAACTTTTCATTTTAGAATATGAGGTCTTCAAAGTAAACATGGAAAATTATGCAGATATGTTGGTAGCTAGCTCTTGGGATAATCTATTTAGCAAGGGGTTTGTCGATAAGCTGGGAGCATTTATTTTGAAGCTTCATAGAAAAAGGGTCGAATACATCAAGCAGATGAAGAAGCAATCTGTCCCATAGGCTATATTTAGCCTCGTGGATGTTAAAATAGTTTCTTTCTTTCTTCTTTCTTTCTTCTTTCTTTCTTTATATATATAGATATATATATATATAATTTACAACATGCCAAAACTTTATATCATTTTACCATGTCAAATATGGAAACAAGCTCATGTAATACAAAATGATTAGTAATGCCAACCATATTTATTAAGACTTATTTACTTTCTAAGTAGATCAATACAAATTTTATTTTTGTAATTACATTATTTAGTATTAAGTACAATATAATGAGTTTTTTCAAATGAATCTAATTTAGCCAAGTTTAATTAAGTATTATAATATTTAGTAGACTTATCTCTTGTCAAGGTTAAACTATGTAAACTTGTCAAGATTAAATTTACCTAAATACATTTAGTGTGTACATTATATATATATATATATATATATATATATATATATATATATATAAGAGAATATGACATACTGAAATTTTGTACCATTTTACCATGTTAACTATAGAAACAAACTCATATAGCTAGCAATTGCACTGAGAGGTACAAGGGTACGCCAATAGGAGGAGTAGCAGAATGTGGAAGGTAATAATCAAGTGAAATATTTTGGCAATGAAATACAATCGAAATTTGAGTTTCTATGTACTCTAAGAAATTCCCTCTCATGATGGTCGTAGATTCATCATTTCTCTTATGTTTCATGATCAATATATTAGACAATGATCAGTCCAGGTCATAGGATGACATGATGAGTTTATACCCATATATCAAGCATGATATTATGAAGCTATGAAAGTTTTTGAGGAAGTGAATAAGAATATTTTGGAAATTTGATGCACGTGGTTGAATTCAACTATTTGAATTCATTCATTTCCTTGAAATTTCCAAAATATTCCAAAATTTACAATGGAGTTATGCTTAGAGTCAATAACAACAAAGTGTTTGAAATATAAGCAATTGTTTTCGAAATATCTACTTACTAATAGATCCATGTGTAGTTAAAGATTTATACTTGAAGCTGAAAACTTAGGTTACATTAGATATCATTTTTGGGATTCAACTGCGTTAAGTAAGTCATTCATGTATGACCATTTCCATGAGAGGTAGTCGTAACTAACTAATTTCTCATGATTTTTGAATAGTTCACTTAGCACTCATTGCATCGGGTGATGCTCACAAGGGTGAAGAAGTGGGATTGAAACTAGTGAAATGAATCACATAGCATCAATCATCACTTCCGGGGCTTGCACCCGGTAGCCAGGACTTCCCGGGAGGTCACCCATCCCAGATTGCCTCTGGCTCAAGCGCGCTTAATTGTGGAGTTTTCCCCACAATCAAGCCCACTTAGCTTGCTACCCCATTTGCAAAACCTTAACAAGTATTGTGCCTCATGAATCATTCAATTATAGATCCCTTCATTTTTCTTTGAATTTAAGTATGGGGGTTTACGCAGTGCATTATATTAGATATCATTTTTGGGATTCAACTGCGTTAAGTAAGTCATTCACGTATGACCATTTCCATGAGAGGTAGTCGTAACTGACTAATTCTCATGATTTTTGAATAGTTCACTTAGCACTCATTGCATCGGGTGATGCTCACAGGGGTGAAGAAGTGGGATTGAAACTAGTGAAATGTGGAGAACGAATCACATAGCAATCAATCATCACTTCCGGGGCTTGCACCCGGTAACCAGGACTTCCCAGGAGGTCACCCATCCCAGAACTCCTCTGGCTCAAGCGCGCTTAACTGTGGAGTTTTTCCCCACAATCAAGGCCACTCAGCTTGATACCCCATTTGCAAAACCTTAGCAAGTATTGTGCCTCATGAACCATTCAATTAGAGATCCCTTGACTCTTTTTGAATTTAAGTATGGGGGATTACGCAGTGCATTATATTAGATATAATTTTGGGATTCAACTGCGTTAAGTAGGTCATTCACGTATGACCATTTCCATGAGAGGTAGTCGTAACTGACTAATTTCTCATGATTTTTGAATAGTTCACTTAGCACTCACTGCATCGGGTGATGCTCACAGGGGTGAAGAAGTGGGATTGAAACTAGTGAAATGTGGAGAACGAATCACATAGCATCAATCATCACTTCCGGGGCTTGCACCCGGTAACCAGGACTTCCCAGGAGGTCACCCATCCCAGAACTCCTCTGGCTCAAGCGCGCTTAACTGTGGAGTTTTTCCCCACAATCAAGGCCACTCAGCTTGATACCCCATTTGCAAAACCTTAGCAAGTATTGTGCCTCATGAACCATTCAATTAGAGATCCCTTGACTCTTTTTGAATTTAAGTATGGGGGATTACGCAGTGCATTATATTAGATATAATTTTGGGATTCAACTGCGTTAAGTAAGTCATTCAAACGTATGACCATTTCCATGAGAGATAGTCGTAACTGACTAATTTCTCATGATTTTTGAATAGTTCACTTAGCACTCATTGCATTGGCTAATGCTCACAGGGGTGAAGAAGTGGGATTGAAACTAGTGAAATGTGGAGAACGAATCACATATTATCAATCATCACTTCAGGGGCTTGCACCCGGTAACCAGGACTTCCCAGGAGGTCACCCATCCCAGAACTCCTCTAGCTCAAGCGCGCTTAACTGTGGAGTTTTTCCACAATCAAGCCCACTTAGCTTGCTAGCCCATTTGCAAAACCTTAGCAAGTATTGTGCCTCATGAACCATTCAAGTAGAGATCCCTTGACTCTTTTTGAATTTAAGTATGGGGGATTACGCAGTGCATTATATTAGATATCATTTTGGGATTCAACTGCGTTAAGTAAGTCATTCACGTATGACCATTTCCATGAGAGGTAGTCGTAACTGACTAATTTCTCATGATTTTTGAATAGTTCACTTAGCCCCCAGGAGAGGAAAGAGAGTAGCAAAGACGAAAGAAGGAACAAGTGAGCTGGCTAGGAAAAGAGGAAGGAAGCTAGGCAGTGAACATATGAAGACAATTATGCTTACATGGCAGGGAATCCACCGGACATTAGAGCCCAGATTGCAAGTTGGGAGAGGGAACTGAACGACAGTATCAAGCACTGGGACATCCCCATGGAAGAGTGTGAAAGTATGGTGCCGGATCCTGGGAATACTTGAGGAAGGCATTCCCTATTCAGGCATACCATATAGCAGTACTGGGTAATGAAGAACGTGGTGGCTCGGGCCATGACCCAGTATTGAGAGCAAATGGCGAGGGAAGGGGCAAAGGCACAGGAGAATAATAAGGAAAAAGACCCAGTCAAGGTGAAATTGCTCAAGGAGATAGCGAAAATTCAAATATAGACGTACATAAATAACCTGGCCATGGGTAGAATTGAACAAACTCTAAAAGAGTTGAAGTGGAGAATTGAGCAGCGGAGCGAGATGCCAGGATCCAGTGCAAAGGCGTCAGCCCCAGTAATATCCTCGAATGAGGATTAATGCAGTGATCCAATTTGATATATATATAACAAAAAATAATAATAATAATAATCTAAAAAAAAATCTTTTGATGAAATTCATTTACATGTTTAAGTTGCTTTCGAGAAACAGTAGTATAGACAATCAAAACAGTGATGCTAGATGGATAGCAATAAAACTCTTTAAATTTTGGATAGGGTTTATTGCTGACATGTGGCTATCTGGTTTCCTTCAGGCAGGTAAGCCACCTGGAACAAATGGTTATTAAATTTTTTGAAAAAGAAATATAAATAGACAAAGAATTGCCAAGTAAAAAAAAAAAAAAAAACACAACAACAACAACAACAAAAAAATAAAAAACAAAACAAAACAAAAAACAAAACAAAACAAACAAACATAACTTATGAGAAATAGTGCCATAAATAAAATTATTCAAATAATGTAAATTAATAAATTTCAAACTCAAAATAATTAAAGAAAGATTCAAGAACAAGGTCAATCATAAAATAAGGGGCATAGGTCATACAGAAAATCCAAGGAATTAATAAAATAAATAAGGTCTAACCTAAAATACAAGTTAAGAGGGGCTAAGAAAGATCAAGATGACAAGGTACTCCTAAATAGTTGAGAGGGCCCCCTATACATCACATATTCATTATATTGTATTATATAAACCACCCTTTCATCCAATATCCGACTCAACACACCCTATGGATAGGAATAACTAGCTACCTATATCATGTATAGCTTCATAATCTTATATAGTAGGTTTATATCTATTAACATATCAACCATCCAGGTAAAATAGCCAAGGCACAATTTGAAATTGAGGGCTTATATTATTCTATAGGAACATCAATATCCAACACATTCTTACAACTACAACATGAATACAGGTAGTTCACAATATCAAAACAATAATTCAAAACCCTATTTCGCAATAGCATAATAGTTATCAGCATTAACCCAAGAACAACCAAGTGATTAACCCCCTACTCATAGCTGTGGCGATGATGCTTCATTATAGAGGCAGGCAAGAGAGCTTTTCAGGTGTTTAGCCGACTTTTTCCCTAGTAGCATAAGCCAGCTTAATAACATCTACGATCTATATTTTTCGTATTTACCAACTTTTTTCCTTCTATAGAACCATCGCAGTTGAGGCCCGTTCAAATGGCTAGGGGATGGTTGGTCTTGCTTAAGCTGCTCCATGGTAAATCACCTTTAGATACTCTCTTAGTCCATGCATCTATCTTTCTTATGACTGACTTTATTGAGTCAAGCAGCCCAACCGATTAGCTAAGGTTGTTAGCCCATTATTCGCTAAGCCAAGTAGTTAGCGCAACAGCCCCCATCCGAGAGTTAAGAAAGCCAAGATGAAAAAAATTAATCAATAAAAACAATCAGAGAAACTTAATAACATAAACCATATAAACAAATAAGAAACGTACACAGAAAAAGGAAATCTTTAAATTTTTTATTAAATACTTAAGAAGATAAGACAGGGACCCAACTTTTGCTAATATTCCAATCATCGTCTTTATTCAAATTATTGAGCCTCCTTTCGATTTCTAGGGCCTCCCTAAATTTTTGCTGATGGAAATAATTATTCCTAGCAATGACCTGGGCATCCTCAATGCAGATGTGATGCTTAGATTTATCAGCATGTTCTGCCAAAGCAGAGGAGCGGGTCCTACCATGCTTGATGTCAACGACGTGCTCACGAATCCTTTGATTAATCCTGCGATCAGTCTCACCTATGTAGGGAGTCCCACAAGAGCAAAGGATAACGTAAACACCTTTCAAATTTTTAGGGTCCATCGGGTCTATGACATATCTTAGGGAGCTCCAGATGGTATTTAGAGGCCTAAAGGTTGAAGGAACCTTATGCTTCCTTAACATCTTCACAATATTGTGAGTGGTCCCTTGGATAAAAGCGAGATGAACTCCAAAAAATTGATCCTAAGGTTCTTTCTTAGCTCTAGGACCTTTTTCTTCTTTGTGGAAAGCCTTAGTGCATTGGTGTCTATTGTACCCATTATTAAGAAAAACCTTCAGGAAGTGTGCTTTCTCATCATTAAGATGTTTATCATCAAAAACTCTTACAACTCTAGTTGCTAAAGTGTTAAGAACACCAAGCTTTTGAGTCGGGAAATGATGAGATTTAGCATGAATATATTGCTCCGTGTGAGTTTTCTTCTGATAGACTTGATATGAAAAAGAGCCATCATCATTCCTAGAAAGGAGGACGTCAAGGAGGGGCAGATTGCCATTGTTTTCGAATTCCATGGTGAACTTTATAGAACTAGATTATCGTTAAGATGAAGGAAGAAAAGGTCCAGCTCTTTCTTACCATGGGACTAGATGACACTAGTGTCATCCACAAACCTCTTCCACAACTTAGGTAGAAGACGAGAAGAGGATAAGGCTTTTGATTCAAAATCCTCCATGAATAGATTAGCTACCGCAGGGGAGAGGAGGGAACTCATGGCGACACCACAAGTTTGCTCATAGAATTCTCCACCAAAAGAGAATAAAGTAGAGGTGAGACAAATACCAACTAATCTAGTCGTATCAGGATCCATAATATGCTTAATAACTTCAATGGCCTCATTGATAGGTATATTAGTGTAGAGGGAGACCACATCTAAATTCACAAGCTTGTCATCCAGATCAAGCTTAATACTCTTTAACTCGTTGACAAATGTAGTAGAGTCCTTGACAAAGGATTTTGTACAGACAACATGGGCTTAAGCTTCAAGGTTAAATATTTAGAAAGAAGATAGGTTAGCCCTCCTATTGTGATGAAAATGGGTCTCAGAGGAGCCCCTTCCTCATGAATATTTGGAAGGCCATACATCTTGGGGGTAAGAGGGTTACTCTCGATGAGCTTATGACTGAACGAGTTGACCGAGCTACTGGATTTTATAGCAAGAGACACACTTTTGGATATCTTCTTTAGAGGATCCTTATTAAGTTTTTTGTAGCTCCCTTTGTTACAAAAGGTGGCCCAACATCTTACTATGGTAATATTCTTGATCAAGAATAACCACCGCACCACCTTTGTTAGCTTTGAGAACAACAACATCCTTGTTTTTGTTTAATGCCTTGAGAGCATCAAACTCAAGTTTGGTGATTTTTTTCTTTGGGGACTTAGCCTTCCTAAGCACAACAACACAATCCTGTCTGATGACATCTTTAGTGACATCAGGTAAGTACCTAATACCATATTCAATGTCACAAATGATATCATCTATCAAGATCTTTGTAGGGGCAAGGGAAAAATTTAAACCTTTCTCCAAAATACTAAAGACCTGAGGTTCAAAAGAAAATCTAGAGAGATTGACAACCCTATTACTAGAGGGGGAGAGGGAATTAGACCAACCATTATTACCCGAATGAAAATACCCACTATAGAGTATTTATTATTACTATTATTCTTATTATTAATATTAATTAGATAATCATCTTTAATGATCTTATCATTATATACATTATCATTATTGTTGTTGTTAATATAATAACTCTTACTATCTTGTTCGACATTAATCAAATTCTTATTATTATTATTATTCAAAAAATTACTATTCTTATTATAACAACCAATGATATTATTATTATAAAATTTATTATTAATATTGGTTTCTATCCAATATGGAGGCGGTCCCTTCTTTGGCCTTTTCCCTGTCCCTCTGTTCCAACTCGAACGATGTTTGTTGCTCTTGGCCTTAATTGGTTAACGACTCCAATGGTGTTGTTAATGGTTCCACAGGATCAAATCCATCTAATATGGAGGTGCTCTCCTCTTCTTCAACTTTTTCCCGACCCCTCTTCACTCACTCGGTCGTTGTTCATTTATCTCGGCCTCATTTGGTCAATGATTCTCAACCTCTTTTGGATATCGATTCTGTCGGCGTTGACCCGTGCTATATTAGTGGTTCTACAGAGTCATTGAATTCGTCTTTGGTTGGGTATTCTAACAATAGTAGCGATTAGAATATTAATAATAAATTTCATAATAATAATATCATTGGTTGCTATAATAATAATAATAATAATTTTTTGAATAATAATAATAATAATAGCAATAATTCTTCGATGGGGGTGAGTACCGAGAATAATGTGGCCGTCGGGCCTCATGAGGAGTGACAAATGGTCTGTTGGGGAGGGTCATACCTCTCGGTCACCTCTTCGTATACGGCGGAGGGAATGGCATACGGGGACATTCGATCTGGGGTGTGTGAGTAATCAAGGTGCCTCGGGAAGGGAAAGAGTTGATAGGCAGGATGAGGGAGGAGACGGGAATTCGTTTTAGTGCTCAGGTATGGTAGTGGAGCTACACTTGGTTTCCTGCTCAATGATAGAAGTAGCGTCGGAGGCGTGACAAAATTGGTGGTTTATGGATTTTCTTCAGGGAATTGTGGTTTGTTGCGTATAACGGAGTCCAAATCTTGGTTTTTCTCGGGCCTTTCAAGGCAAGACTGAGTTGGCAATCGCTGGGGGAAGGAAAATGTTATTTCTGGTTTATTTGGGGCAAGGAACGTCTTTGAAAAATCTGGCAATTCCATGGTGAGGGCGGCGATGAAGAGGCACCAATATTCTAGAGAACTGTCATCCTCTTGGTAGCTGGCTTTGTACAATGGAGTGACTGGTGTGGCAGGGATAGTGAAGGTCGTGCTAACAACAACAGTTGAGCTGACTCCTCGGGCTTCAAGCATGCGACCCTAGATCTCGGACTGACTGACGAGCAAAGTGAAGATGCTTTGGGCATGTGTTGGAGTAGGTGGCGCTCTGGGAGGTCAGTTTAGTGGACGAGAGGGAAACAATTCAGGTCAGCTAATGGGGTCACACTCTCGTCTATTGTGGGAGCACTTGGATGGTGGTAGATGCGCCCCATTCCTCGACGCAGGCGGGCTATCCTCCTGGCGGAGCCGGGGAAGGGGAGGGAGGAGGCCCTTGCATTGGAAACCATGGTGGGTGGAAGCGGAAGAAATCCAGTGGGAAGGGCTCTAGGTGCAGGTTTTGGAGCGCGTGGAGGGCGAGGTAGTGGAATTCAAAGAGGTTGACATCTGACTACTCGAGGAGGAGGCAGAGGTTGGGGACAGATGAATCAACGTGGCGATAGTAGCAGTACGAAGACATCCCGCACTAACAGTAACTCTCGGACGCTTGGCTCTCGGAAGGGTGGTGGGCGTATGAGAGGTCAAGCTGCTCAAAGCGATGACTGCAATGAATCCCCTGAACCAGTGCAAGAATTGCAACATTGCTGCTTGAAAAATTATCGTGGCCTAATTCAATCCTTGATGTATCGGGTAGATGTGGCAGAGAAAATTAATTAGGAAAAGCATGAGGAGATGATGGCAACTCTGGAACGCATGCATTACTCCCAGTGCCAGGTTAGGGAGCGAGTAGTGGTAGTATGGTAGGGACAAATCCATCTAGCAGAGAAAAGCTGGAGACCTGGACAACACACTTCGAAGGCCACGTCAACTTCCGTCCTCTACCTCCTCTAGGAAATACTTTGGATAACCCAACTTCTGTCACCTCTTACAATTAGTACGTCCTTCCTTTTTCTTTATGTTTTATTTTCCTATTGGGGCCCTATGGCCCTCTTGTTTTTGGACACTGTTACTAGCTTCTTTTTTGTATTTTTTCCATCTTCTGAAGACTTTGGTCAACAAACCTAGTCAGAGTGAGGCCACATGTTTTTTTAAAGCATCGGATGTATATATTTTTTCTGAATGAATAGAATGTTGACTTACAAAATAAATAAACAAATAATAATAATAATAATTTAATTAACGTCGACAAAGACAGTATGAGTTATTCTATTAACAATAATAATATTAATAATGTATGTAATGATAACATCATTAAAGATAATTCTCTAATATTAATAATAGTAATAATAAATTCGTCTATAGTAGGTATTTTCGTTCGGGTAATAATGGTTGGTCTAATTCTCTCTCCCCCTCTAGTAATAGGGTTGTCAATCTCTCCAACTTTTCTTTTGAACCTCATGTCTTTAGTCTTTTGGAGAAAGGTTTAAATTTTTCCCTTGCTCCTAGAAAGATCTCGGTCGATGATATCATTTGTGACATTGAATATGGTATTAGGGACTTACTTGACGTCACTAAAGATGTCATCAGACAAGATTGTGTTGTTGTCCTCAAGAAGGCTAAGTCCCCCAAGAACAAAATCACCAAACTTGAGTTTGATGCTCTCAAGGCATTAAACAATAACAAGGATGTTGCTGTTCTCAAAGTCGACAAAGGTGGTGCAGTGATTATTCTTGATAAAGAATATTACTGTAGTAAGATGTTGGACCACCTATGGAATAGCGAGAGCTAAAGAAAACTTAATAAGGATCCTCTGAAGAAGATTTCCAAAAGTATGGCTCTTGATATAAAATCCAGTAGCTTGGTGATATTGTTCAGTCATAAGATCATCGAGAGTATCCCTCTTACCCCCAGGATCTACGACCTTCCAAAGATTCATAAGGAAGGCCCGACTTATCTTCTTGCTAAATATTTAGCCTTGAAGCTTAAGCCCCTTGTTGGCCGTATAGAATCCTTTGTCAAGGACTTTACTACGTTTGTCAATGAGTTAAAGAGTATTAAGCTTGATCTGGATGACAAGATTGTGAGTTTCGATGTGGTCTCCCTCTACACTAATATACCTATCAGTGAGGCTATTGAAGTCATTAAGCATATTATGGATCCTTATATGACTAGTTTAGTTGGTATTTGTCTCACCTCTACTTTCTTCTCTTTTGATGTAGAATTCTATGAGAAAACTTATGGTGTCGCCATGGGTTCCCCCCTCTCCCCTGTGGTAGCTAATATTTTCATGGAAGATTTTGAGTCAAAATCCTTATCCTCTTCTCGTCTTTTGCCTAAGTTGTCGAAGAGGTTTGTGGATGACACTTGTGTCATCTAGTCCCATGGTAAGGAAGAGTTAGACCTTTTCTACCTTCATATTAACGATCAATCTAGTTCCATAAAGTTCGCCATGGAATTCGAAAGCAATAACAATATGCCCTTCCTTGACGTCCTCCTTTCTAGGAATGATGATGGCTCTTTTTCACATCAAGTCTATCGGAAGAAAACTCACACAGAGTAATATCTTCATGCTAAATCTCATCATTTCCTCGCTCAAAAGCTTGGTGTTCTTAACACTTTAGCAACTAGAGTTGTAAGAGTTTTTGATGACAAACATCTTAATGATGAGAAAACACACCTTCTGAAGTTTTTTTTCTTAATAATAGGTACAGTAGACACCAATGCACTAAGGCTTTCCTCAAAGCGGGGTGCTAGAGCTAAGAAAGAACCCAAGGATCGATTCTCTAGAGTTAATCTCCCTTTTATCCCACTGACAAGATTGCTAAGATCTTAAGGAAGCATAAGGTTCCATCAACCTTTAGGCCTCTAAAGACCATCCAGAGTTCCCTAAGATCTATCAAAGGCCCGGAGGACCCTAAAAATTTGAAAAGCATTTACGTTATCCCTTATTCTTGTGGGAATCCCTACATAGGTGAGACCAGTCTCTCGATTAATGAAAGGATTCGTGAGTACGTCGCTGACATCAAGCATGGTAGGATTCACTCCTTTGCTTTGGTAGAACATGTAGATAAATCTAAGCATCGCATATGCATTGAGAATTCCTAGGTCATTGCCAGGATTAGTCATTTCCATCATCGAAAATTTAGGGAGGCCTTAGAAATCGAAAGGAGGCCCAATAATTTGAATAGAGACGATGGTTGGAATATTAGTAGAAGTTGGGTCCTTGTCTTATCTTCTTAAGTATTTAATAATTTTTTAAAAGGTTTCCTTTTTTCTGTGTATGTTTCTTATTTATTTATATGGTTTTTGTTATTAAGTTTCTCTGATTGTTTTTATTTATTAAGTTTTTTCATCTTGGCTTTCTTAACTTTGGGAGTATTTTATCATCTTGATCTTTCTTAGCCCCTCTTAACTTGTATTTTAGGTTAGACCTTGTTTATTTTATTAATTCCTTTGATTTTTTGTAAAGCCTGTGCCCCTTATTTTACAATTGACCTTGTTTCTTGAATCTTATTATTATTATTATTATTTTGAGTTTGAAATTTATTAATTTACATTATTTGAATAATTATTTATGGATATTTCTCATAAGTTATATTTTTATAAATTAATATAGTCTTGACTCCTTATAATATAAGGTCCTGTTCCTTTGTTATTTGACTTCGCTCTTTGTTTTGAGTTGAATTGAAGTTGTTTTATTTTTTTATTATATTTAAACCATTCTAGATTAGGTTGATCCTAATGATTATGTTAAAAAATTAAATTAAATATATTATTTATAAAACTAGTTGTTTATTATAGTCGTTAATTGAACTAGGTCTCTAACATTATATCTTATTATATCATGCCATGATCTCTCTCATTTTTGTCTCTGACGATGAACCACAGTGGATGGTCAAAACGCTTGGCAAAGTTTTCTATGTGATTCTACTGAAAAAGTTCCTTACTTAATCTTTAATTTCGTTTATTGTTTCGATTTATTTTAAATTCAAAAGAAATTAATTTTAATATTAATGCTATTATTATTATATATGAAAATAAATTTAAAAACTGATATAATTATATATATATATTATTTCTCAATAATGAATTGTAGTTTTTAAAAAATAATTTGCAAATTTCAAAATCTTAAAATTATTTAAAATTAAAATATCGACACAAATTTCCAAAAAACCAAATGTTTTAATGCAGAGAGTATCAAAAACTCCAAAATCACATATAAATTCATTTGTTTTGTAAAGTTGTTCATTCATCATAAGTGAAGTGTTTCTTATTGAGTGACTTCAATACTTTATATAAGAAGGTCATCAACCCCACCCTTGAAGATCAAAAGAGAAATTATGGTGTGAGAAAGATTTAGCGGCTAAAAGAAAATTAAATTATTAGAAGAAGGTCATCAACCCCACCCTTGAAGATCAAAACTATCTCTCTATTCTAACTAGCTCAAAAAAGAAAATTAATATAGCAAAGATTAGAACGAATTCTCACGAGCTCCATAGTGAAACTGGTTGCTGGGTAGTTCCAAAAACACCATGGATAGAAAGGATCTGCCATATTTGTGAGAATAGGAGCATCGAGGATGAAAACCACTTCCTCTTAGAG
>APFE031094426.1:0-34657 GCA_000404065.3 Pinus taeda | reverse complement strand
ACATTATATTTAATAAATTGTTATTAATATGATAAACTTAAAACAAAAATAAATTAATATAAATTAAATGGTACTAATTTTTTAAACTAATATTTACACCACGGCTAAAAATTGTTGGAATTTTAAAGCTTTTCATAGATGTGATATTTTATATTTAATGTCATCCTTGGAATTTTAAGGAGACTTGATACTTTATCTTTAATGTCATGCCTATAGGAGGAATTTTAAGGTTTTTCAGAGTCATGATATTTTATCTTTAACGTCATTATTAAAAAATGTTGACAATTTACCCCGAAAAAAAGACGTTATTCCAACATCAACACTTTTCATTTTCAGGGTGTTTTTTGCACACAAAAAATTGCTTTTACTTCCATTTATAAAAAATGTTGAAAATTTACCCCAGAAAAAAGAAGAAGGTTATTCCAACATCAATTTGTTTATCTAGTTCATCTAATAATAGTGCACCAAGTTCTCTTCTCATATAGCTTGCCTCTTCTTTTATAGGAGGTTTCATAGGTAACACTTGGCACTTCATGCATAGTTAATTATTTTTATTATCCAAAAGTTTTATTATTCACACACCCATGTGTCACCCTCTGACCAAAGCTCTCCTAAATTATTTACTTAAATTTTAATTCAAAAATAATATATTTCCTCACCCCAACATGACTCCCTAAATCTTCTCCTAGTTGTCTCTTGATCCCCCTTTTCTTCTCCTTGATTTGAGTTCAATACTCAAATCAACTAACAAGTCTCAAATTTGGTCCCCCAACTACCTCCTAGATTAACTCAAATTGACTCTTAGATGGAGATTCTTGTGTTGGCTTTTGCCACATATTGGTTCTCTAAACTTTTACTATTTTAATGTATTAATCTTCATTTTCATTCACTACCCTCATTTCTTAATGAAACTAAACTATTTTAGTATTTATCTTTCTAATTCACTCTATGTCCCTCTACCCCCCCTTTGCCTATTAAAACACCATGCACATATGCTACCTAATATTTTCCAAATGTGAGAAGGGTAGAGTTCTCAAGTGGCCAAATATTTTAATTCTTCCTATTCTCCCCTTACCCCAAGTTTTATTCTTGATTATATAACTTGGTTTTAAAACATCAGTTACCACATTATGTGAATTAGTATGACTATCATATCTTGATTATATTTCAGTAGTTTCTTCAAGATGGCGAGTGTGGCATGTCGATCATGCCCTTCAAGAATTTCCCCTCGAAGTTCCAAGGGTGCCACATCAATTAGTTTCTTCTTGATGCCAAGGGTGTCAAGTTAGTCATGCTCTTCAAGAATTTCTCTTGAAGTTCCAAGGGTGCCACACAACTTGACCTTCAAGCATCTATTGACTACGAGGGGAAAAACCAAGTGCGACTATGGAGACTGATATCCTCTCCTACGTCACCCACGATAGTGAAACCAATGGTGTTGGGGATCAAGGGACCTGTCTCAATGAACACCCCCAATAAAATACTTGTGAGCAGGCCAATCAAAGGTCTGCCCCCATGGCATCATGATATTAAGGCAAAAGTATCTCAACACCTTCTATCCCAAGTCACAGCGACAGTGCTAGCATGTAATATAAGGGACGATGTCCCACCCCTCCCATGAAGTTCCATCTATCGGTACAACCCTATCAACCATGTGTGATTCGTTCAGACAGACAAATAATTTGTGCCTACAACCAGTATCATGTCATTAACATTCACAACATAATTTAAATATGAACTTTCAAAAAATTCTTGAGACAATAGTACATAAATTAAACCAAACCAGAGGTTGTTTGTTCATCACATGTAAGTGCTCCTGAGTGGTCTCCTCCCACACTCAATGATCATTAGTAATATTTGATTCACAATAGTAATCACCAATATAATTTTGTATGTTAAATCATCATAACATAATCATCAACATCTTTGTAATTGTGAACAAGAACTAATGTAAACATACACAAATAATTCATCATACAATTAGACATGGTCATAAACACATCCACCAACATAATCATCAACATCTTTGTAACTGAGAACAAGAACTGATGTAAACATACACAATTCATCATACGATTAGACATAGTCATAAACACATTCATCACAATTATTGTTGTCATAATGTCAAACTGGAAAAACAATTATTATCACATCCACTCATAGTAAGAGCCAAATATCTGGATCCTCAACCTGGGGTCCTCAAAGAATAATGTCATATCAAGGTCTGTCAACTAGAGTGAGGCACTATAATACTAACAAGTCAGCTAAAGGAAAAGACAAACATTGTGAGAAGTTAGAAGTTGAAGTTGTTTCCTAAATAAAGGAACTAGAGAAAGGAATTGTTCAACTAAACCAAAGTTTGAAAGTTGTAAAAGAATCTAAAATGTTAAATCATATTCTTATTTGTCAAAGGTCTCATTTAATCAAGATAGGTCTTTGTCATAAAGATAATGTAGAAATTCTCACTGTAGATCAACAGATTATGCAATATACTAAAGCAAAATACAAGATCTACTTCTACAACAAACTTGTGGAAGCTTAATCGAATATGAGCAAGATCAAATAGAACACATATAACTGAGAATGATAAATCAATCACACATGAACACAGAAAAATACCCGAGGAAAGCCTCAGCTAAAAACCCCACTATCTCTGTATTATCATACAAGTGGAAATATGTTTGGATTACACAAAGCTTTAGCTCACAAGCTATCCAACTCTCAGTACAATCCTACAATGCTGCTCATAGATAGTCAAAGGCTTCTCACAAACCTTCTCCTCTGCCCTCCAAGCATCCTATTTCCTTGCGTAGTTTCTCCTTGGTCCTCAAGTTGCCACCTGTGTGTAATAATCCCTCACATATTGCTTTGACCTCTTAAATAGCCGCACAAAACTGAAGGAGATAATTCCATCTGCATGGATGAGTTTCCTATATAGGAAATTCCTCCAACTGATAGTACATTGTTCCTTCCTCTAATCTCAATTGGGTCTCTGACTAAACTGACATGCATGAGTTATTTATGAGAGAATATTCAGTTATCTGAAGTGCAGCAATTACATGTATGCATGCATTAACTAACTGAACTCACAATCAATTCCACAAACTATTGGAACTAATCTAACTGGACTTAACTTAGATAACCTAACTAATTACAACTCATCCTTATCTCTTTAACTAAGGGATAAATTACTCAATTAATGGGATAACTGTTGCATGTCCTCACATGGACTTCATGTTTGATTTTCTACAACTAATTAACTCAAGATGAATTAATTAATTAATTTACAAACAACTGCTAAGATTAAATTCGAATTTTACTTCTCTATTTTAGTTCAAGGACTAACTAAAATAGGAAGGTATCCCGAAATGCTATTTATAGCAAAGCTATTTTTAACACTTCCATTTTTCATTCATTGTTGCTATGTCCAACATTGATACCTGAGATGCTATTTATAGCATTTCTAATTTTAGCATTTCTTGTTGCCATTTTCAACACTCCCTCTCAACAAGAAAGGCATTCAACTCGAACCCGATCCTAAACCTTTGGAATGTTCTGCATGCAATACTTCTCCCTAGTGTTGTTGCTCCAACAACTCTAGAAACAAAAAAATCTCCCAACTGACCTCCCTGTTGGGCTAGATACATCCTCTGATGCTGAAGCTTCCTCTGCTGCTGACAAGTGCTCCCTCTGTGATATCTGAGCTACTACAACACTCCATGCATCTCGCACCGTTGCACACCTCTCTGTGCCATGCTACACTGGTGCAACACTCTTGTGCCTCTTGCATTGTTGCAGCCTGCTAGCTCTGCACTGTAGCTCTCTTTGCCGCTCCATTCGCATTTGCCTCTACCCATTCAGCCAGTCCTGCTACTCCTCGTTGGGGCTCCCGTAGCAAGGTCTAATCCAAGAGGCTGGGTACCTCGAGGATCCTGCCCCTATTTCAGCCTTCTTGGGACTATCACTTCACATTGCCCCACCTCACACCTGGAGGAATGGCTGCATGTGATCCCTCTGCCCACTTGGCTTGAAATTTACCCTTATTGGAGGTCTCTGCAAGAGTGGATGCCTCCACTCGGTCTCCTCTCAACTTCTCTAATTGTGGTTGCTCCACAACTTCCTGAAGCTGCTTCACCAATTGTGGTTCCTCCACAATTGTCTGAGACTTCTTCTATGGTTGCATGTTGAGAGGTAATTTACTCTCCCTCTCAACCACCAAGTATCTAACTTTTGCCTTGCTCCTCAAGGCTTTGCATGCATCTTGTACCTCAAGCCCATATAGGTTCTTGGCTAGCACACCAATCTGTTTCATCTTTCCCGCCGTCACAAAATTTTCTAGAAAAAGAGCTGATTTTAAATCAACGATATCTCCCTCATCCAAACTCTGATTCAGCCAATGTTTTTTTTTTGAATTTGGGTATTTTTTCACAAGGAATCTAGATTTGCTATTTGTTTCTAAAAGTTTTGCACAAAAATTTTCAGATCTGCTCTGCAAACTCACGACCCAATTTTATTTTTATGTTATTTTATTTTTTTACTTCAATTTCTCTTCTTTGTACACTATTCACAACTCTAATCAACTTGGCTCCGTTACCATGTAGAAATTCTCACTGTAGATCAATGGATTATGCAACATACTAAAGCAAAATACAAAATATACTTCTACAACAAACTTGCAGAAGCTTAATCGAATATGAGCGATCAAATAGAACACATATAACTGAGAATGAGAAATCAATCACACATGAACACAGAAGAATAACCCGGGGAAAGCCTCAACTAAAAACCCCACTATCTCTGTATTATCATACAAGTGGAAATATGTCCGGATTACACAAATCTTTAGCTCACAAGCTATCCAGCTCTTAGTACAATCCTACAATGTTGCTCATAGACAGTAAAAGGCTTCTCACAAACCTTCTCCTCTGCCCTCCAAGCCTCCTATTTCCTTGTGCAGTTTCTCCTCGGTTCTCAAGCAGCCACCTGTGTGTAATAATCCCTCACATACTACTCTGACCTTTGAAATAACTGCACAAACCTAAAGGAGATAATTCCTTCTGCATGGATGAGTTCCTATATAGGAAAATTCCTCCAACTGATAGTACACTGTCCCTTCCTCTAATCTCAACTGGGTCTCTGACTGAACTGACATGCATGAGTTATTTTTGAGAGAATATTCAGTTATTTTAAGTCCAGCAGTTACATGTATGCATGCATTAACTAACTGAACTCAGAATCAGTTCCACAAACTGTTGGAACTAATCTAATTGGACTTAACTAAGATAACTGAGCTAACTAATTACAACTCAAATTACAACTCATCCTTATCTCTTTAACTAAGGGATAAATTCCTCAATTAATGGGATAACTGTTGCATGTCCTCACATAGACTTCATGTTTGATTTTCTACAACTAATTAGCTCAAGATGAATTAATTAATTATTTTACAAACAGCTGCTAAGATCAAATTGGAATTTTACTTCGCTATTTTAGTTCAGGGACTAACTAAAATAGGAAGGTATTCCGAAATGCTATTTATAGCAAAGCTATTTTTAGCACTTCCATTTTTCATTCCTTGTTGTTATGTCCAACACTGGTACCTGAGATACTATTTATAACATTTCTTGTTGCCATTTTCAACAGATAATAATGAGAACCTGAAGGAGGAGTCAAGCACAAAGACATCAGTAAAGAATTGTAAAGAGGAACCTAAAATATTTGTTGATGTACTCAAGAATTCTATCAGCGATGAAAGAAGCATCAAGAATGAAGTTACAACTGAGCAAAAAAACGATACTATCAACAACTTCAGAAACAGAGTGAAGGAGTAGTAGAGACTTGAATCTTCCTTCAATCAAAACAGGCTTAGAAGATCTATTTCCACTTGGAGGTTCTTCTCTTCCAGATACCAAAATATTTTCTTGGGTTATTGCTATGCCTATAATAATTTTGGTCATAAGGAAATAAATTGTAGCTCTGATCATATGAGATGAAAATAAAGTATCCTATGAGAACTAAAGGGATGATTATGTGAGAAGAAATATTAGAAGTATGAATGGAAATGCAACTAGAAATTATAACCCATATGATCCTCTATTATATCAAGTTGAATGCTATAAGTGCTATAGATATGGGTACAAAGCATGCGATTGTAGAAACAACTTAAGAAAGCCTCTAAATCAACACATAGAAGAAGGCATGCTCACGCATAAGGAAAAGTACTCAAAAGGATGGAAAAAAAGAAAGCAAGAGAAGCAAGAAGAACGTGATATTGCATTGTATGCTCAAAACCAAGAAAGCACATGGTAAGTTGAGAGTGGATGTTCAAGGCACATGATAAGAAACCAAAATAAATTTCTTAATCTAAAAGAAGAATATGGAAGCTAAGTAATACTTGGAAACAATCAACAACAATAGTTTAAAAAGGCACAGTTAGTATTAACAATAGAAAAACTAAAGCTCAGAATGTTATGTACGTAGAAGGTAAAACACAATCTCCCAAGTGTCAGTCAAACAAGTGATGAAGGATATGATCTCACATTTCACTCTAAAGGACATGAGATAAGAAAAGAACAAACAAGAAAATTAGTAGCAAAGACAAATAAAACTTCAAACAATGTATATATTCTTGACGGAGTAAAAGCAAGAAGTGTTGTATGGGTAAAAGGATGAGAGCCAATTATGACATAAAAGGATGGGTCACATCAACTTTGACAATCTAATAAAATTAAGTAGAGCACAAGCAGTAAGAGATATGCCAAAATGATCAAAACCAAATAGTACTATTTGTTAATGATGTCAACATGGGAAGCAGACCATGGTTTTCTTCAAAACAAAAGATTACTCCACATCTAATCCATTGAAACTCGTTCATATAGATCTTTGCAGACCAACCAAGACACGAACTTGAAAATGTTAGAGGTATTTTATGTTGGTCATTGATGGTTACACAAGAATGACATAGGTTACATTTTTAAGGTTTTTGAGAGATTTAAAACCTTTCAGGATCTTGTTGAATATGAGATTGATCTGAAAATAAAATGTTTGAGATCAAACAAAAAAGGTGATTTTACCTCTAATGAATTCAATGCTTTTTTTTTAAATCATGGAATTAGAAGATAACTATATGTTGCACCAACCCCCCAGCAAAACAAAGTTTTCAAAAGAAAGAATAGAATAGTGCAAGACATGGCGAGAACAATGCTCAATGAAGCTAATCTACCAAATACATTTTGGGGAGAAGCAGTCTACACAATTGTCTACATTTGAACAAAGCACAAATTATATTAAACAACACAAGACACCTTATGAATTATGGAAAGGTAGACTAGATACAAAAAAACACTTCAAGGTATTTGGAAGCAAGTGTTACATAAAGATAAATGAAGACAACTTAAGAAAATTTGATTCTAGAATAGTTGAAGGAATTATCCTTGGGTATGCATAAATAAGCAAGGGATACAAATGTTATAAAAGAAGATTGCGCAAAGTAGTTGAAAGCAATGATGTAAAAGTAGATGAAACATTACCTCAAACTCATCTACAAACAAATGAAGACTCAGAAGAAGAAGAAAACGAAGAAAAAAGGATCATGAAGAGGACGAGATAGAGTCACTACATCCAAAAACTCTATCTAGGTATGTTCAAAAGCATCATTCAAATAGCCAAATACTTGGAAATAAAGAATCAGGAGTTCAAACTAGAAGGAAACGTATAGGTACATCAAGCCATGCAAATCTTTCCTTGCTATCCATGATAAAATCCAAAAAAATTGCACAAGGTAGTTAAGACGAACATTGGGTCAAGGCTATGAATGAAGAACTAGACCAAATTAAAAAAATAAAAATAAAAGATGGGAAATTGTGCCAAGGCCCAACAACAAGAATGTGATTGGAACTAAGTGGCTTTTATGGAATAAGTTGAATGAGATGGACAAGTAGTCAAGAACAAATCCAAGCTAGCATATGAAGGGTATGCACAAGTTGAGGGTGTTGAATTTGAAGAAACCTTTAAAGCAATTGCTAGACTTTAAGCCATAAGAATGTTTTTGGACTTTACTTGCTTCAAAATATTTAAAGTGTATCAGATGGATGTAAAATCAACATTGATAAATGGATACTTACATGAAGAAGTGCATATTGAGTAGCCAAAAGGATTCCAACTGTCAAAAGATAAAGACCATGTGTGCAAATTAAAGAAATCCGTTTGTGGGTTAAAACATGCACCTAGGCCCTAGTACTTAAGGATGGATAAATATATGCATCAACAAGGTTTTAAGAAAGGGACAACAATAAACAACCTTTATATGAAAGCTAAAATTAATAATCTGTCGATTATTGTTGTTTATGTAGATAATATAATTTTGGGTAGTGTTGTTGGTTTCACGAGTAAAAATTTTGTAGCTAATATGCAGAAGGAATTTGAAATGTCTATGCTAGGAAAATTGTCCTTTTTCCTTGGACTGTAGGTTCATCAATCAACAAAAGAAATTTTTATTTCTCAAACAAGGTATCTTAAAGAATTATTAAGGAAATTTAGCATGGATAATTGCAAACTTATAAGAACAACTATGATATCAGGATATAAACTCAATAAGGATAATGCATTTCCAAAGGTAGATCAGATAATGTACGGGCCTATGATTGGTAGTTTACTTTATCTATCAACCTCAAGGCCAAACATTATGCAGGCGATAAGAGCATTGAGGGAGAATTCTTTCTCCCTAGATAAAGCATAATACATTGCAGCCACATCATGTTGTATTCAGGTTTTATAGATGAAGCAAAATATCAAGGATCTTTAGGAAGATTATCAACCTATGTCATTATATGTGATAATACCAATGCTATTAACATCTCTAAAAATATTGTTATGCACTCAAATACCAAGATTATTCCCTTCAAATATCACTTTCTCAGAGAATATGTTGTAGATCAAATCGTTAATTTTGGAATACATTCCAATAAAGGAGCAAGTTGCAAACAAATTCATCAAACCTCTTGCCGGAGAGCCTTTTGAATATCATAGATAGAGGTTGGGAGTGATTTCTCATTCACAAAGGGGATCAACCCACTAATTGTACTTGCTCAATTCTATGGTTTTCAGATAAGAGGTGTTGTTGATAAGGGGACTATTCTATCAGTGAGACAAGATTGCAGAAACTCAGTATTTGTTGCCAAAGAGAATCATGTTGTTGATCATGTGAATTATGTTTAAGTCAAAGGCAAGCATAAGCCACAAGGGGAGAAATCTAAAAAATATAGCAAAGAAGAGGAATTGTTTCATGTTAAGATAAATAGACACGACCTTGACAATGAGAGTCTTGATGCAGTCAAAGGAGAAGCGTGCAATCAAAGGAAGTGAATGTTTTGTTATCTTAGTAGAAAAGATTGCAGCTAGAAGTAAAATCCATTTCTATTCACTAATATCAAAAGGGGAGTATATGCCTACATAAGGAGAGATTGCATATAGGGTGAATCCTCAACCTAAAAAGGATGTAGCACAGGGAGTGATCTCCCATTCACAAGGGGGAGAAACCCACTAATTGTACTTGATAAGTTCTCTAGTTTTCATATAAGATTTCTTGTTAATAAGGGAACTATTCTATCAGTGAGACAAAATTGCATAAACTAAGTATTTGTTTCCAAAGAGAATCATGTTTTTGATCATGTGAATTATGTTGAAGTCAAAGGTAAGCATAAGCACAAGGGGAGAACTCTAAAAAATAGAGCAAAGAAGAGGAAATGTTGCATGCTAAGACAAACAGGAATGACCTTGACAAGGAGAGCCTCGATGCAGTCAAAGGAGAAGCATGCAATCAAAGGAAGTGAATGATTTGTTATATTAATAGAAAAGATTGCAACTAGAAGTAAAATCCAACTCTATTCACTAATATCAAAGGGGGAGAATATGCATACATAAGGAGAGATGGCAGACAGGGTGACTCCTCAGCCCAAAGCATATGTAACCATGTAGTCCTTTGCCATTGATGTTAAAAGGTGGGGGATTAAGTAAACATAGTGAGAATTAAACTAATTAATCATACATGAGAAGAGCCAAAAAATATGGGAAGTTCTCAGAAACAATGTATCAATGATGAATTATGTCCAGTGTTTCCATTAATGACAAAGGGGGAGATTGATGAACAATGTCTTGTTATTGATGTCAAAGCTAAGGAGAACGACGCACAATATGTTTTAATTGATGTCAGGTGGATGTATGTCTAAGACTAAGCAATAGAGAATCAAGTAGTGAGGCAAGATGTAAAAGAGAGTAAATTTGGTACAAACCCCAAATTTGCTAAAGCCCAAACAAGTTTGAAAAACAAATATGAAATGACACTGAAATCAATGACCACAATACATTATAGGACCCCTTAAATGTATGGAAGTTAACATGTAACACAATTTCAAAATTTGAAATGAAAGGGGAAACCTCGAATTTGTTAAAGAGTGTGTTGTTTTGTTGGTTGGGTCTTCATCACGCCAAGATCATGTGGCTAGGTTCCACTTTGGGACCACTTGAAATGTCCATCGGTTAGTCGAAAAGGGGGGTTGGATATGTTGCCTAGGAAACAAACCGCAGGATGTGTGGTAGCAACCTAGGCATATCGGGGGGTCCCTATTAAGTTTTAGAAACCACCATCAACACCCCCCGACATATTGTTGATGTTATGCGCCTATGGGGCCCAACTGGTGTCAGGCTAATGTGATAGGAAGCCAGATCCAACCAACAGTAGACAAGTGGAAACGTTAATGATGTGGAATTTAATACGAGACATACTATATTCGGGAATCTAGGTGTTGACGAAGAACAATCTTCGTTAAAAGATCTGGATACTAGATTCAAATTGGTCCACATTCTTATTCACAAGATGGACCATATCCGAGTATCCAAATATCTCGTCAAACAACAAAGTAACATTTTTTCGAATAACCCAAATTCTAGATTATTGCGCTAGATGACAAGTACATAGGTTGTGCGTTGTCAACAAACGTGTTAGAATGATACAAGGCAATTGGTAGTTACAATTAGTAGGTGATGTGGTAGCCTAAGGTGGTGATATATGGCACTTGGTTCTGGCCTTTTTGGATGGAAAATTGAATGGTTTGTGGATGACATGTGGCATTCGTAGATCATGACATGTGGCATTAGGGTGACATGAAAAATGATGTGGCAGGCCTCCTTGGACTTGGGATTAAGCTTGGAAAACCAACTTAAAAGTAGTTCAAATATCTGGGTATCCTTGTGTCTCCAACAATGGAACTCCTTCAAAAGACCCAATAGATTTATTAGATCAATTCATTTAGGCCATGGTCATGACACATGGTCGTAGGTGCTTGGTGGTTCAATTCTTGAGCTAAAGGATCATGGAAAGTTAATCCAAGTAGTCTAAAAATTAGCAAATCTGGGTAATCTAGTTAATTCGATTGTTCAGTCCTTCTGATATTTTCATGGGTGTCAATGTTGGTTAAGCCCATGGTTTCTGCGCGGTTCATAGTATTAGCCCCAGAAGAGGATGCAAAATTAGTGTCTTCCCGGATCATATTTATATGATGTGTCGACCCTGATTAAATATTTTACCTATAAATAACTCAATATGGAAGTTGTAAGGAGGGGTATTGATTTGTGTGTGTGGGTATATAATGCATAGAAGAAGAACATAGAAGTCTAAATTCTTTAGTGTCAAATAGGAAGAAGTCAAAGCATGAATTTTGGGAAAGGTGTTTAGAATGCGGGGATCCTATCAGTGAAGTAGAGCACAGTTGTTAGAGAGACATAGTGTTGCAGCTAGCAAGAGGAGCAATATCTAAAGAATAAGGTGCATAATGAGATTTGTATTCTGTGAAGAAGATTTAATGTTGCTTGAGGTGATTAGGGTGAGGAAAGTATATGGTTAAGTAAAAAGATACTAGTTGAGGTGCACATAATAAGGCTGAGTGCTGAAGTGAAAATCAATGTTGTAGCAAGTGAGAGGAGCAATTTTTAATCTATGCAACTAGTCAATCCTCTTATCAACAAAGTGCAGTGGCAGAGCTATAAAGTACATATCAGACATGAGTGTGCAAAGTTGTGAATATTGGAGTTAGCATAGTGTGCAGAATTGTGAAAAACAAAGCAAAACATGACGCAAAATTATTTGAGATCATAAGGAAATCATGGGATTAGTGTCTCCTTTAGGTTGGTGCCTATAAATAAGGAGATTGGTGTCTCATTTATTTGGTGCTAGAGAGTTGATGTAATAATAGGTTGGTGCCTACAAGAATATTCATATAGATGAGTTTTGTGGCTTTCTCACTTAAGGATTTCCACGTAAATTAGGTGTTCCCATGTGGTGCTCGTGTAATTGATGTTTATCTAGTTTGAATTGGTTTAAATTTTTAAATTGGCCATTATATTGATTCACCACTCTTAGTATAATCATTTGGAATGTGATGCTTTTAGAGACATCATAGACAATTATGGCAATATGTTAGCATCAGTTCCTTGGCATTGTCTTTTCAGTGAGGGGACTGTTAGAAGGTTAGGTCAACTCATCATCATTTTTAGTAAGAAAAGGATTGAATTACAAAAGGCGAAAATCAGGAAGACTGGTGATCCCATATACTAGTTTTAGTCTCATAGACATTAAAATATCATTTATTCATTCATAGTTCCAACAACAATATGCTCTCATGTGCTAAAGCTAGCTAATGCTTGTATGAGAGGATTTTTGAGAAAACCATAAAACCACGAGGAGAAATAAAGGGAGCGGCTCAAACCTATCAAAATTAGGTCACAATGTGCTTGTCAAATCTGTCAAACCTTAAGTTGCATGCTTGGAATGTCTTGTTTAGCAAGATGTTGAATACCTACTTTCGAGGGGAGGAGATAGCATGCAAATGATTTTGGAGGAACGGTTCCCAATGCTAGCTTTCATGATACATCTCTTATAGGTTCAAGTGTATGATTTGATACCCATGAGTAGCTGGCGGTGGCCTCTTGGTCATGACATTGCACTCAAAGGTGGAGGTGCTAGAAAGTATTTTTCAAGCATTTTGTAGCAATTGCTTAGTGTCCTTCCAACGGTACTATGGATGAAAGGAGCAGTTAGGGGGAAAATCTTGATCCTCTTTGCTTGTTCTCTCGGTTTGTATTGGCGGACTTGGATGGAAAAGATTAAAGACCAACCACTAAGCCAATCATTGGCTTAGTGCATGGCCATAAGTATCATATGGGCATACACACTCTCACATTTTTCCGGTAGCATTTCCCGATAGCCTCAATCAGACTAAGTTTTGTCAACCGTATGTCATCTACTCTCAGTTATGAGTTAGGCCCCACAAATTTAATACCCATGGAGACGTAAAATACACAATGCTAAAAGACGTGACATCAATGGTGCATCTTCATTGTCTTTACTTTATCTTTATTCATTCAACGCCCATTTTGAAATTTCAAAATACTTTCCTTCTCCCCCTCCTTCTGCGCCCATTTTTGAATTTGAAATACTTTCCATGGTAATGAGTGACACCACAGGTATATAACTGCATATAGCCAGTTGGTAGCCAAGGTGATTAGGATTTTTGCAATTAAGGAAAAAATGTAAAAGATGTTTTTTTTTTTTTTTTTTATTGGGAACTAATATTTTCTGAACTGCAGATCCTCTATCACAAATATGGAGTGGAGGAGAGTGGAGGGAATTCTAAATCAACATCAGTGTTCATACTGCTAGCAAGACTAAATTGGTGGTGTATGATCTTATTCCTCATGTGGTACTTTTGCTTAATTAGGCGTTCCCTCTTTCGACTATCTATTGCAACTATATATATATATATTACCTATATATCTATATAATATTACACATATGTCCCCAGTGTACTACATCCTTAAGATCAATCGAACTTTAGATATTCCTATGCTATGGATCCATATATACTATTGGAAAAGTTACCATTTAAATTTCAAAATGTTTTTTTTGAGTATATACCCATGCTCCATGTATATATTGACGTGAAGGTACTCAAATTTCAAATTTGGATTTTGAATTAATAAAACTAACTAATTCAAATCTTGCTTTATTGTTGCAAATTTTGAAATCAAAGGTGTTGGGGAGAGAATAAAAATCAACCACATGTTTAAAAAAAATTTAGATGACATTATTTTTTCAAAAAAAAAAAAATTTAGCAAGCCTTCATATTTCTAGTAACCATGCAAAATGGAATACAAGGAAAGAGGAAGAAAAATTATAATGGATATTTCACGAGTACTTGAATTCCATGAAAAAATGAAATTCTTATACCTTCGGGTTATAGTTGTTTTAGTTTTAGTTTAGTGTTTCTTATATCGTTAAAAGGCTTAATAATAATATGTTTTCCTAAAAAAAAAAGTAATGCTTGAATTAAAAATATTTGTAATGCTTTTTTATAAAAAAAAAAGAGTAATACTTGATTTTTCATATAAAAAAAATATTTTTTATTTACAAACTTAAATAATAATAATAATAATAATTTTTATATACGATTATTTAGAAAAAACCCAAAAATAATTTATATTATAAAACAAAAATCAATACATATTCTGTCTAATACCTAATAATCTCTTCTTTTCCCAAAGACATTTTCCCATTTTGAAAATATTGTAATGAGAGGAGAACATATAATAATTCTCAATCATTCCCCCCGCAGATCTATTTCCATTTGAGCCACTAATAATACTCGCCAATAATATTTCATCTGGGTGCCACTATTGGTGTAGAACACTGATTTGCCCCATTTCTAATTTCACAAAAAATTATAAAGAATCTAGAAAGCATAAAAAAAATGATTTCTTGATTTTACTTCTTTGGAACTTCACACCACACCACACATGAGGAGGTTTATAGTATATTCTATCAATTATATATATGTATATTCTACAATTGATAAACTTACTCTTTAACATTGTGTTTTTAGATTAAGCACATGTATTATTTTATTAATTAAAAAAAAATGTTTTGGCTTTATAAATTATTTTATTTTATTTTTATAAATTTTTTTTATAAAATAATTTTTTTTTTAATTTTTAATATATTTTATTACAAGCATTTTTAATAAATTTATTATCTTAATTATTCTTATTTCTTAATTATTCTTTTTTCCATCTAATTTTAACTTCTTGAAAATGTTTAAAAGTCTCTTTATTTATCTTTTCTCCATTCCCTATCCCCTCATTTCATCTCTCAATTATTGATTCCAATTAAATAATAGTTTTTATCCAAACTAATTATTTTAGTCAATTATTTAACATATTAAGAGTTATTTCCAATTAAATTTTTACTCAACCAATTTAATTCTCCGTCAAAATTTGACTTCCTTATTTTAATTATGTTTTCTTATTCTTAATACTTAGTTAATTAATAAACCTATTAACACTTTTATTTTTGACCTAATTTTACATATTTATATAAATTTTTTATTTTATTTTATTTTATTTTATATTTTTTCAATTATTTACCCTAGTATTACATCCATTAAAAAAAAAAATTCCTTCTACTAATTTTAATTACTTTTCACCCTTTTAAAATAATTTCTCATTCAAATTTCAACTCTTTTATTTTATATTTTCATTCATATTTCCTTAATTATTTAATAATAAATTTTTAATAATCAACTCTCCATCATTCCCCTTATGATTAATTATTTATAATGATTATTTTAATAAATTTATTTAATATGAATTATTTTAATAATATGAACAGTCACATCATTCCCTTCATCTTAAGGGCTAAATTCAAATTCTTTCATCTATTTATATTTGTCTAACACTCCTCACATCAATTTGTTTTATGTTCATGGCACATATCACACACAATTCATCAGAAGCTTATATCAACATCAAATTACTGCCTTATTTGATATGATATATTTTTAATTATATAAGCAAAAGAATATTATAAGTACTAAAATTTAATCATAAAGTATTACAAAAAAAAATATCAATATAAATTATTATGGTAATTAACAATTTTAATTACAGTATTTGAATATATAGAATTTAGCTTCCACGAATACACATTTACTAAAGCTTTTTGTAAATATGTATTCACAGAAGCAAAGAGGTCAAAATTTGACCTCTTTATGTTTTCTTATTCTTAATACTTAAATTAATTAACCTATTAACAATTTTCATTTTTGACCTAGTTTTACATATTTATATAATATTTTTAAATTTAATTATATATATTTTCAATTATTTGACCTAGTATTCCATTTATTTTATATTTTTTTTTCCAATTTTTACTAATTAATTACTTTACCCTTTAAGTAATTCCAATTCAAATCTAACTCTTTTATTTTATATTTTAATTCTTATTCCTTTAATTCCTTAATTATTTAATAATAAACTATTTTAATAATATTAACAGTCACATAAGGAACTACATAACCTCTACTGGGAATCAATTTGCTCTTAGGAGCTAACTCCTACCCTCCCCGCTCAGAACGTCAACCTCCTCAACAAATTTCGGACCTCAGTGTAGAAGGCTTTTGTGCTACTCTGTGTGGACCCTGTGTGAGCCCTTCCTGGCGTTGCGTCACCCTCTCTGCCAACTGCGTTGCCTCCTCTATGTGTCTCTCTGCCTCTGTGCTGAGTATTCTTGGCTCCGGAGAAGATCCTCCAGCCAAAACTCTCTCTGCCCCTCTCTGCGTGATCACTACAAAATCATTGCATCGCCTCTAGCTTCAACAATTCGATTTGACTAATCAACTCTCTGTGTGCCTTCCAAATCTTGCTCAAGCCTCCTTAAATAATGTTCTCTTTGACATTCAACGACCCAAATTAGAAATTAATCAATGGCTAAGATCATTTATGTTTGATCGTCGTCTTCTTCTAGAAGTTTCACTCACAGTTAAATTAATACCCATTAATTGTTTTAATTTTCTAAGTTTAGACTTAGGGACTCATTAAAAATAATTAATTACTTTAATAAAACTGTCTTCGGGTGGAGTTTCCCTTTACGATTTATGGGTATTGTGGAATACATGTGTCTAAGCCTCCCAGCAAAATTTGAGACTTAGAGCACATCCGATGCTACCATAAATCAACAGTAGATCCTACTCAATTAGTATAGTCACATTACATTTACTATCCCCCATATGTACCTAATATTCCACCCCCCTCCCCCATTACATGTTTTGTCCTCAAAAGATGTGTAACTCAATAATATGACATTTTAAGTAATGCATTCCATTAGCATCAATCATGATCGTCAATCCAACATAATGACATGGGTAGTAGTTTCTTTCATGCTAGATTGACTATGGTATCTCCTTTGGTTCCTATTGTCACTAACCTAATTTGATATCCCCACTCATTACTTTTATTCCGCCATTTACAATTTTTGGGTGCCTTTTCTAGTTTCACATAGATCTGTACAAATTTTATTGATGCTTGCCATCTTGCTTCAATGAATATTGTTGCTCATCGTTGTGTTATTTGTTCTTCTTTCTTTAACTCATTCCTCTAATTTATGGTGCTATATGAAGTTTTTCTCATGCTCTTCCTTTGATGCCGTTCTTGAAGTTCTCCATGGCGCTCTTTTTCTAATGTCTCTGTGGATATTTTTCCCTTTTTGATTTGTCCATGAACTCTTCAACAAATTGGTTCCCCAAACAGTTTTCCCACAATGATTTCTTCACGTTCCATCTTAATACCTTGCCTTTTAAAAATAGAAACATCTTGGAATGTGATTTTATTTTCTTTGTATGAAAACATTATCAATTTCTTACACATTAATATTAACTTTACCAAAAATATTCGATCCAAGAATAATATCCACATCATCCATAATGGTAACAAAAGATATTTATCCATGGGAATCTTCAAATCCTCAAAAATATGAGCATTTTTGCCCTCCACTATGTGTTCTTGGCATGCCTTGCATGGACCTACAATATTTTAACAAAGTCAAAATTGAAGATACTATACACATTACTACGGTTTATGGAAATAATGGCCTTCTCCCACTCAAGGCATCCATGACCTTGGGACAAGATTTTTTCAAATGAAAATGAGCCCCTATTGGTCTCATCCTTTTTCATTACACGGGACCACTTATCTATAAATACATTTTTTAGAGACCATGGGTTGAAAAATACTTTTTGAGATTCTTTTTATAAAATTTGTAACATCTCCCAAGGGTCAAACAACTTCCAACATATGGCAATGTCAACTCTTAGATTAAAGTATAAAATGTAATTCTAGTGAGTGAGATTGGCTTAATACCATTTGCATATTATTCAATTATAGGACCATTAAATTTCCCTATGAAATACATTTTCGAATGAAACCCCTAAATAGAACTAGAGTTTTAAAGAATTAGATTTCTTTTCAATGAATATCTTTTGTGTGAGTAGGGCTTTTAAGGACAACTTGATACTACTAAAAAATGTTGCGATAACCCAATCTAGAAATTATATCAAATTATGTCGTGGGATAGCTCTAAAGACATTTGACCACACTAATAAAATTATGTTCTAATTGTAATATGTTTTTATTAGTGAATGGATGTTGTGATATAAAAACTTCGTAAATTCTTTATTATTGCTCAAAAACACTATTATGACCCCAATTTATAAATGACATGTAGCATTGATCTACAAGTCATCAAAAGTGGTAATAAAACCATGTTCCAATTGTAGTTTGGTTCTGCAAGATTTTGACGCTATGATTTAAAATGGTCGCAACTTCCTCAATATTTCTTAGAATCTTTATTATGAACCCAATTCAAGAATGACATTGAATTATGTTTATAATGGCACCAATCTAGATGCAATCTACTACATCAATAAAAAGTTGTTCCCGACACACTTTAGATAAAAAGATCCCCAAATTTGTAAACCCCCCTTCCCCACGCCCACTCCCACCTTGCGCCCAATTAATAATAATAATAATAATAAACCGCCCACTATTAACCACTTAATCCTAAAGTTTATTTAAATAATTAGATTATTAGTTTTTCTAAATAAATAAAGTTATTCTAGAATGTATTAGTTCTAGAATAATAAAGTGAATTCTAGAATTGTTGTATTTCATAGGTGATAGGTAGCCATTGATACAACCTTGTCATGGTGAATATCGTTGAGTTGTCAATCAAGAACACATGATATGTTGAGATAACGTTGGAGAGGTTATATATATGCTATGCCTCTCCCGCCTCGTGTAAGATTTTTTCTAATTAATAAAAATTGTGTCTAAGGAGTGGAAATTTTATCACCCACTTGCCAAAATTAATGTTGTAATACTATTTGTTATAATCTTGATTCACAATTAACTATAACAAGATAATACTTTGAAAAATATCAAATGAACCAACACAATAGATGAACTCAAGAATATAGAGAATGCCCTTAAAAGTAAAATAACGTCATCCACTCCTTAAGTAATCACTCCAAATGCAATGATTATTACAATACAAATTCAATATGTTCAATTACAATTAAATACATGTGATTTATATGTTGTTTTTTAATGTTATGGAAAATGTGATAAGGTCTATGCATATGGTGTTTTTGCTAACCCTAGCCCTAGCCCTTGTTTTCTTATTTTTTTTACTTATAAAGCAACATTTGTGGCACACATTTAGTATTAAAATCCTATATATATTGCACTTATTAATAGTTAAAAGGGCTTTAGTTAGAAAACAAGATAAAACACCACACACCAAAAACAAAAACAAAAAAAACAAAAGAATTTTAAAATAATAAATCGAATAGACCATGTTTGAGTGCACTAACACCATAACCATAGAGGTGCACCATGCAAGGACATACTAAACATGAATTATAATTTCTGATAATATTCTTAGAGTACAAATACATACTATGGAGTCCTCGAACACACTAAAATAATATTTATCACGGTTTAAATGGCATGAATGACAAATCATAAAGCAAATATAATTTTCAATAATAGATTCTTAATTTGTGTGTGGATGTCCAACAACCCTCAAAACTATCAAGGGATGTCTCCTAGATATCTCCAAATTCAAGGGGAAATGTCCATGGTAATTTGAGGACATCACTAAGGATGTCCCCTATCAAATGGGGACATCCCTTATAGTGCCCAGGTCGATAAGGATGAGGAAACATATGGGATTCAACACCCAAGGATGACGATGAGTGAGTCTCCATGCTACATTGCTATAACAAAATGAGGGACAAATTATGGAAGTGCGAGGAAACTTGGCAAGGTATGTTACTAACCAAAATATGTTAATGGCGACACAATTGGATTGGTAAAGAAAATCATAACATAAACAACCAATTACAAGGAACAACAAACCAAAAGAAAAAAAGAAAAACACAAAAAACAAACAAACCAAAAACCTATTAAACTAAGGAAGAAAAAACATATCAAATTTAACATTAGAAATGTGGAATATAATATTTTTCATAGCAATAACCTAGTTTGAAAGGTTTCATTTATTTTTTTGCATTCTCTATCTTGTGAGAAGCCTCGATCAGGTTGCAAGGCAAAGGATGTGATGAAAAATTATTGAAAGTAGTTTTATTTTGTTTTAGTGTGCTATTTCTTTTAAGCATCTTAATGGATTGTAACTGTTTTTTATATATTACTTTAGTGAGTTCCTTTCGTGATATGAACAAAACTTAATTTCAATGTCACGAGTAGAAAAGAAAGATGAATGGTTAAAAGTAGATTTAGTTGAAAATTGTTTAATAAAAGGAATCCAAATATTTTGGAATTCTTTTGTGGTTAAAAGTAGATTAAGTTGGAAAGTGTTCAGATGAAGGTACCCACAACTTGCAAATTCCTTTAGAGTTGTTTGCACCTCTTCTTCTCTCTTTGTAGTTAACTTAGTTATAGGAATGTTAATATCAAAACAAGTGATAACATGCACAAATGGTTAAATTGATGTTGAGAGCATTAAGATCATGCAAGACACGACTTCTTAAATGCATTTACTCTAATGAAAACTTGTCCTTAACAAACAATGGGACACAAATTGCAACATTGAAAAGAAGCATTATATAACAATGTCTTTTGTCAAGGATATATCATTTTTTTCCAAGCAAGAGGTAATATTTATTTTTCAGAAGATGTACACCTTCCTACAAACCCCAACTTTATTCTTATTGGTCATTTTAAAAAGGCTAAATGGTGCAAATGGAACAATCATGCACCAGCGAGGTTGGCAAAGTATTAAAGTGTTCCCTAGAATCTTTTTCTTGCTACATTCTACGCCAACTTAAATGACATGTCAAAACAGGGATGAGGTTGGGTGCTAATGCCAAGTTTATTTGGTAAAATAAATGCCCCTTGAACCTAACACCAAGGTCGAACAAAGACTCTTTTGTGGTGCAGCCCCTATAATCAAAGAATGATATGACTCGAAAGGGGATATATATGGCGTTAAATGTATACATTACTAGGTAGATTTTATTACATATACATTTACACATTACATGCACATTTAACCCCATATATACAACCCCTTGGGATTATATCATATACATTTAATCCCCCTTGGGTTCATATCAAAGAATGTTGCTTGAAGCAAATTTCCAACATGAGGACTGGTATCCCTAATCTTTAATACCCTTCTTTGAATTAACTGAAAAAATATTGTGACTTCAAAACAAAAAGTTGTTCCATGTATGTATTCACTATTTGAACTAAATAGAAATAAAGTGGTGAAAGTTATAAATGCAACCCTCATTATACGTGCTTTAAGCTCAAACATGTCATGTGTTGCTTTTCTAGATTGTGACATCATGGTCCTCATCAACTGCAGAGAAACTTCTTACATAAACATAATCACATTGCAATAACAATCAAATATATGAGGGTAAACAAAACAATATGTGAAACTAATATCTTGGATACATAAACAATACACATGTGTATCAATCAGAGAGGACGTTATAGCCATTGGCAAATTTGGTTGAATCATCAATAACAATATTCACCGTTTAATACATCATGACAAAATATCTAAAAAAAACATTTTTAGAAAAGTTGAATCATCAATAACAATATTCACCGTTTAATACATCATCACAAAATATCTAAAAAAACATTTTTTTAGAAACAAACAAGAATTTAGAAGACATTATTGGAAAACAAACAAAAATTCAATTGGCCATAATGGCCGTGATGCGCATCCTGCAGTAATGTAGATTCAATTCACTTCACTTAGTGCTAAGGCAATTTGGACAGCCAGATTGTGGAAATCTTTTAGAATACCAAATTGTTATAACCGCAAACTTGCCATCTTCCATTTCTGCTATGGGCTTACATGCCACTAAAACCCATGTAAAGTGTAAGCAATTATCCTTCTTCCACGGCAACCACATCTTTTGAGAAACCTTCTCGATACGGCTGTTGCATGGGAATGTCTGGGTGAAGAAATGGGTACCAATCAAAGGGTGTAAAACATTTGGGATTATGAGAATGCAAGTATATTAAATTTCCTTTGAAAAGATGATCACACTAAAATGCGTAAATATTAAGCACCATGTAATAAGTCACTAATTAATTTACTGTTTTTCATAGGATGAGAAAAACGTGATATTCAACCAACAAAATGAAAAGTTACGATGCTTAATATTTGTCATTAAAATGCAAATATGGTGAGTAGGGGTATGGGATGGGGAATGGAAGTATCCAATCCACATGTGACTATGCTCAATAGCTTTATTGAGCACCATGCACAGTTCACGAGGAAACACGTGCATTGGTACGCTACGCTGCCTACAATATATAGGTAGTTTCACAGGTATAAGGTATAATGGAGGTCAAACAATGGGAGAGCCTTCAGGAGGAAGGAAATCGCGTTTATAGTTTGTTCAACCTATATGTCTTCCTCAAATAAATCTCAGCAAATATATTAGTCATATTTATTAAATACTCATATTAATAATTTAAAGGACCATATTGCTGACAATAATTTTATTAATTTTCAATCAGGTCTAGTTTCATGTGTACTTGACAGCCATATAGGAGCTGTATCAGTTTACAATAACTTGTACCGAAATTATAAAACATCAAACCATGATTTGAACAGCTTTAAAAAATGACGAAAAGATCAACAATATAAACAGTGGCCAAAAACAGTTAATCCCAAAGACAGCTATTAGATTAATTGTTTATATAACCGTGACAGACGTTATTACCAGTGCATCACGACACTTGAAAAAGCTCTATGGGAAAATAGCTCCGACTCAATCACTTCACTCACCAGGCGGTTTTTTTAACTCATTTTTGTTTGGCGACAAATTATGCCCGGCCAAAACATGCTCAAATAAATTGCTCATCAATCTACAATTATATGCAGAAAAATATGAATCGGTAGTCAAAAAAATGTTAACCAATGTTTCAATAAATTATCATCATCCAGAAGCAACAAACTGCTGCTGCTGAACTCGCCTTGCACAATCTAAAAAGGCTTTTACAGCTTCAGCACATTGTAGTGGATCCTTTGGGTGATCCTTGTAACACTGTACACAAGTATCTTTTACCTTTAGGCAGGGCATAGTCTTCTGCTCTGGCATCCTGTACTCTTTCTCATGAAGCTCCTTTGCATTGCGCTTAACTTCCTCCAATAATCTGGCCTCTTCCTTCTGCAGTTTGTCTACAACTCTTTCGCCCTCATCAAGAACTTTACGAATAGGATCCAACTCCTTGTCAGCAACAGGAGGAAAGACCCCTAGAGGAAGCAGAGAGGGCAATCCTGGCTTCCATCCTCCAGTCTCCTCAGAGGGCTTGGGATCAACCCCTGGGGCCTGATTGCTTGAACGATCTGATCTAACAACCTTTGGTTTAACTTTAGGTTTAATGACAGGTTTTTGATCCCCCTCACCAACAAGCCTGCGAATTAGATCTGAGCTGATCTGAACTTTAAATGGCTCACTCATTTTTGCAATCTGGATGAATGAAATCAATAAATGGATGAATTGAAGTGGCACTAAATAAGCATAAACTTCAATACAAGGGTATAAAGGAGATGAAAGAGTTAATTCAAGTTCCCAGAGCCACATAGAAGGCTTAAAATCATATTATAATTCCAAAATATACTAAAATACCCCAAAAGCCCTGATGCATTCTTTGGAGATCTAGTCTCACCAGATCTCTGTCTCATTTATTATTTCACAAACACAAACAAAGCAAACAAATGCCACTAGTTTACTTAAATCAGAAAACATGCTGCCCAAGATTTAGAGTTTCCTTGCACACTACCAAACAATTCTACATGAGAATCCAATGAAGAATTTGTATGCGTAGACACCTATGATGCAGAAAACTTTAGAGCAACTTCACTAAACAAAGTTTCTACAATACCAGATCTGACACTCGGAATTCTTTCTTGACTTGTTTATTAAGGGCATTTATGTAATTTTTTTATAAAAACGGATAGTGCCATGGAGAATGCAAAATGTAGAAAAATGCAGTTTCAGGCTAACTGTCATGAATGCTTGCAATGACAATACTTTCCCTTTTTCACAAGACTTAAAAAGCTGTTTAAACTTCTAAATTAAATACTTTGCTTCATGTATAAGAAACCATAATTAAAACAATACACGAAGTTGAGAATTACTTCAATCACTCACAAGGCTCATAACAAGCAAACCCATAACAGAACCTTGCAAACAGGAATTAAACATTTTAAGAATCACCAAGTTCATTATAGTGCATTTTCATTAAAAAATATTGATATAGATATGTAAGAACACTGATGGAGGGAATTATTTATTTCATATAGTGAAATTATGGAAATTCCTGAGTTCTCCCAACTCAATTAATCAGGCCCCTCTAAAATCTTGGATCTCTACTCCAAACATCGTAGAGTCATTAGCACAATAAGACCAACAAAGAAGATATAAATAGCTGAATCTACAGGATAAAGTTATTGTATATTAGCAGATATGAAATGTTAGGGTTGCTTTCGTGCAAGATGTTTTTCATCATTATATATTTATGCAAGATTTGCAGATGTCATGAGTATGAAAGGACACCAGTGTTAGCATCTTTGTTTAAAATATATTTAGATATGTTATTAGTTATATCGATAATGTTCATTACATTTCACCCCTCATTAAGATGCTCAAGCCAACAACAAATCATATTCTAAAGATGGGTAACAAAGTTTCTCAAGCAAAAGGATGTTGTATATGCGACGTGGATTTTAATCATGTAATTCACCTGATGATATAGGAACTCTAATGAAAACTGCCTCAGTTTCCTAAAAATTGCGGTAGACATCTGATGGAGTGATTGATACTTCGTCCCTGCTTATTATCTTCTAATGAAATCATTTTAACTTTGATTTTATCATTGCTATGGTTATCTAATAGTCATCACTTTGAGAAATATGGACCAAAACTTCATTGATGGATGTAGTGCTTATCAACTTATCTTCTGAACTGATGGGTTAAGCATCAACTTCACTAAATTCTTCTATTTGGCAAATAAATTTACCTTGATTCTGATCATTGAAGTCATTTTTAATTCTCTTAATTTCTGTCCAAACCCATATCATCAGGAAAGACATCCCACATCTTTGTCTTTCCCTTCAACCAATCATCCCTCTGCCTGCAAATAAGATGAAGGTTGTTGTGCCTTGGACTGCTCAAGCCTGATCTTCTTGATACTATACAAATTCCCATATATGCTCCAATTCCTCTAGCAACAAGAGGACGAAGTCACCTGAGAGAGGAGCTTCATGGGTAATTGTTGTAGAGGGCGGCTTGTTGCCCCATGAGTTGCCCACCACGAATAGGGCTTCTTAGCCCCCCCTGTCTCTAATCACATCATATCCTGCAAATCGACCAGTGCCAGTGGAAAACTCTGCAAAGGCATCCTCCACCTCATCAAGGGATGCTCTATTATGAAAACTTTGTCTCAATGCATCCTTCCTCCCCTGTGAAATTTCACCATCCATGTGAGGAGGGAATCTGTAAGAAGGTCCAACATTCAGAGACTCAAGGTTGTAGTATTTTGGGTTCAATGAGTGAGACAATCAATGCAAAGGTGCGCAATTCTTGTCCCATCTGCTGACAAGAATATCTCGTATGGTGGTGAAGAAGGCTTCTGATGATGTCTCATACTCGGGGCACTCACTCTATAAAATAATGGTCCTCACAGACTCAATCATGAAATGATGGGTTGGTCTATATCTACAAATAGTAGCAAAGCTATGATAGGGTCCATGATCTTAATAAGTAGATCTACCCTCTCCCACCAAGCATCATCTAATGTCCTTCACTCTTTTTGAGGCTGCTTAATCTATCTTTCTCCAAAAAGACCAAAATTCTGAAATAACCATGGCCCAGAGCGGTCTTGACCTCCCTCAACCTCTTCAACATGATGAATGAAGAGGCAAACCGTGTATCTGCAATCTTCAACAATGATAGATTGGTGTACTCCTGTAGATTGTGAGGGTATTTGTATGATTTTGTACAAAGTTGTGGATATGTCGTGCATCCTCAATAATACTTCCAATCCAAAAGCACATCAGAAGCAATAGATTTAAGTGTTAAATTCAAGGAATGGGCAATGCAAGGTGTCCAAAATACTTGTGGATATTTAGCTTCCACAATCATGCCAACAACCTTGCAAACAGGTGCATTATCTGTAATGATTTGCACACAAGAATCAACACCTACATCTTCAATAAATTTAATGAAAAACTCACCCATATATTGTGCATCCTTGTATTGTCCAAGTGCATCCACTAATTTCAAAAAAACTGGTCCATTCAAGGAAGACACCATGAAGTTGATGAGTGGGTGGCGTGCTAGATATGTCCATCCATCAGAAACAATACTAACCCCAGATGTTAGCCATATTGATTTAATAGGCTCAAGCATTTTGTCCACCTCTTTCTTTTCCTTAGTCAACAATGTAGTTCTAAGCTTCTCTGACCCAGGAGACACGTACCCTGATGGAGCCCCTTGAGTTAGAGCTTGGCACATCTCGATAAATAAAGGTAAGGGTACAACATTAAAGAATATGAAATTCTGATAGAAAAAGAATGCAATGGTGAGATCAAGCTCTTCTCGTTTCTCTTTCTGAAAAATCTTGTCCATTGGACCAAGTACCACTGCCTTTCTTTGTACTGCTTGACCCACATCCCCACCAAAACTCTCCAATGGAAATTTGTTGCTTCTTTTCCTCAAGAGTGGAAGGGGATCATCATTCATGTTTTTTTAGATGATGCGGCCACCCTTGCCACACCTGTGTACATGCTCCAATTCCACAACCTGATAAAGCCAACAAATGACCTTTCACACGGTAATAAGTACTATTGAAATGATTGTTGCAATAGTTGCATTTCCAAGCAACATTGCCTCCTCCCTTCAACTTGTTACCTGGCCCTTGATCTCTTGTGACATACTTCCACAATGGATATTTGTTTTCTTGATTCTGTTGTCTTTCTAAATTAATTCTTCCCTCAACATTTGAAGTTGTTGTTGCAACCCCACTTCCAAGTTCCAATAGAGGGAACACTTACATACCCTGATGAAATTGGAAAAAGAGGGGCATCACCAATGGGGGCATTCTTCCCCTTCCTTTGCCTGTTCTCTACTTCCCTAGATTGAGCCATGAATGCTGTAAAAAATAAAGAAAAAATGCACAAACTTGTAAAAAGAATGCACATGCAAACTGCTGTAATAAAAATGCAAAACAAAATAGAAGCAAAATGCACTTATCTGTTGCTTGAATCGCCTCCAAAATGCTCCAAAACCCTTTGCTAGTCACTCCCACACACCCACAACAAGAGAGACACAAAATAATGAGGGAGAAATGAGCCAAAACCGGGCTTTGTGGGCCGCATGGCATGCATTTCTAGGGGACATGTGTCCCGAAATCGGGACACGCTGGGCACGCTCGGAGGATTCGCGTGTCCGTCGAATCCCACAAGTCGGACACAATCGGAGGACACGTGTCCCAGCGAATCGTGTCAGATTCGTGGGATTCGGGACACGACAGGGGTTTTGAGTGAATCTGGTTTCTTAGGTTTAGGCTTGGCATTAACTAAAGCATTCACAATGATTGACTAAGATGCTAACACCTTCTCTAATTTTGACACTGGCTAGGGTCTTGCCACTCGTGAATCAACTTCTCTTGCAAAAAGGATGTTCCTTCTTATAGAGTTTCTGATTTTATTACAGGATCTAGGTCCCATCCCTATCAAGTATTTGAATTTGATCTTTCTTGTTTCTTGTGTTTGGAGATGCTCTAGGCACTCCCTCAATACCATTGCTACTTAATGTACTTTTATTTCCCACCGACTTATTTTTGTTCTCGTGGACATTCACATAATTTCTTTCTTTCGTTCCCTTCATTCTTTGTAATCCCACACACAGCTGCAGAATTATGTGTTCAGATATAGAGTGTCGTAGCCCACCTCAATTTTCCTTTTAGACATTGTTGAAATTCTTCTGCTTCCATGATATACACTTCTTTCTTTTCCTTTGCTTGTGTCTATTCTTAGCTTATTGCTAAGAGTATTATGTTAATAACTAGAATATTCTGGTATTAGAAGATATCTTAGCATTCATAGTCCAGACCTAACATTTTAAGTTGCTCTAAAGACTAAGTGCTCTCACAACTGTGCATTTCATACAATATATTTGAACGAAATAAATTTTCTCTAACTCGAAAACATGCATCACCTGGTACATTCAAGGATGAAATCAATTTGTGGCGACTTTCCATAACAGAAATTCTCATCCTCTCCCTCAACTTTCATGGATGGCCATGGCTAAAACAAACCCCCAACTAAGTGGTTTCCATTGACATGAGACATGTCACATCATCACCAGATTGAACCAAATACACCAAACACTGTTGGATGGAAAAACAGATACAATGCACATCAAAGTAATAAAAAAATAGCAAAACTGTCTGGGCATCATTGAGTAGAAATACAACCAAAGCTACAAAAAATAATGTTGCAATGTTGCACACAGGGGAACATAAAGTTCAAAATTTTGATTCCTGGATGCATATGATTATGCATGGGTAGGCTATAAGTGTAGTCCTTCTTCTATACTTTTATGTTGATTTTAACTTCAGGAAAAAATAATATTACAATTAAAAATAGCATCCCCGCAAATTATGGAATGAGGGGAAATCTTAAGGAAAAGTCCGATCAAAAGTGGACAAAATAGACCAAGGAATGCAAATCAACCTCATATGTTTTCCCTGCAATTAAAAAAGACATAGCATTCCCACTGCAATTGTTGCATATTTCTCTGTAAAGCCCAAAGGAGTCCAACAGTGATCCCAAGCACACCACAAATCTAGAATTAAAGGTTTACGCACAAGAAAAACTCCCAAGCATGAACAGTACTCATATATAAATAGGTAGCAAAACACTTCATTTAAGTTATTCACCATCAACCAGCAGAAATCATTCCTTGTTGGCCTTATAATATAATCTCCACACCTTATTGATTCATTTTCTCCATCAAGACAAATAGAAAGAATGGAATCACAATGGGATAAGCATCCACAAGGCACGTTTTCTGCTTCATCCAACAGAGAGTACTTAGAAAGGCATGATGTCTACACTCAAGTTGGAGCAAAGTGAGAAATGAAAGTGACATCATTCATCATCATGACAGTATTATCACACAACAAGCCTCCAAAGGTACCTGGACCCACTTTTTATTTTCTGCAATCTTTGATTTTGTTTCGATGTCTGTTCATTATTCAGTGTTGCACCCAACTGTTTGAGGGTTCTAACTTCTTGGCCCTTATACGAGAGTCTCATTGAGTTGTCATTTATATGTTGGAAAGTAGATTCAGAGTTCTTTCCATCAACAGGTCCTATAAGGGATTTATGAAGAAGAATAAAAGTTAAAAGCTATGAATTTTGTTGTTCATTAACTTCATTTGCAGCAACCCCCACTATAAAGGGGGAAATCATCACAAATTCTGTCATATCTTGCTGTTGAAAAGCTAACTCAAATTTATATGCACATAAAATCTTAGCTTCAGATTTGTGTTTAAAAAAGCAATATATAATGGAAATTATCTTCTATTTTTGCAAAAGCAATATATAATGGAAATTATCTTCTATTTTTGCAAAAGCAATATATAATAGAAATTATCTTCTATTTTTGCATCAAACCCTTGCTTGAAAAATATGCCAAAAAATAAGAGCAAGGCATGTTCAAATAAGGCTAGTACGGAAGTGTGAAAAAAATGATGGATATATGTGATAGATTTATTCTTTCAATTGCTATAGAAAGAGAATATAGAAAATGTAAAGATGCATGTTTAAAATTAGAAGATGATTCCGAAGAATTGTATGCAGACAGTTTTCAGCCATGTGATGATTGATATATTCTTTCAATTGCTATAGAAAAAGAATATAGAAAATGTAAAAATGCAAGTTTGGAAATAGAAGATGCTTCTGAAGAATGGCATGCAGATATGTTTCGGTCATGCGATGATAACTATTTCAAACTTTTCTTTGTATAATCTACTCCTCTGTATGACGAATTTTCGTTCAGAGAGAAGTTACAAGAAGCAGATATGATCTCCCAACTTCTCTTCGCTGAGTTTCTTCCTCTGTCTCATGAATCCACTAGTGAGCCAAGTACAATAAATCAGCTTATTGAGTTCATAAATAGGTTTATCCTTGAAGATTATATCCATTTGAGAATAAACTTATTTTCATATTCAAGCAAAGGCTGAAGCATAGAAAGAAGAGGGCACATGGTCAAGCTACAGTTTCATCTCCCCAAATCTTTCCAAGCGGAAGAGCATTTTGTGTACCTAAACACAACATATTTACTATGAGTGTGAAGACAAATTCACGCATCTAAGCAATTTTGTAAGTAATCTCATGGTTTTGTAATACTGTTTGTTACAAGGTCACTTATGTTAGATGAGGCCTCAAATAGATTCTTAATGTCTTTAGAATTAATTAGTTAAATAAGAGACTGATTACCGGATAACGGTAACTTGGGCCCCAATTGAGGGTTTTAAGCCTTTTGTACTAATACGCGTTTTTCCCCTCTAATGTAATTGATCAATCTATTATCAAACAACGAAATATCATTACTCATTCCAGTACCAACTTGGAGATGTCTTCCTCCAACTTTTAGGAATTGCAGGTGCGTCCAACTTGTGCAGAAGCCACCAACACTTTGTTGTTTATGACATTTATTATCAATACTTAGTGTAGCAGTAGTGTCCATTTTGGTTAAAATGGTATTAAATAAACACTGCTTTGTTATGGTAGATCTGATGTTTTGTGACAACATTTAGAGAAAGAGACCCATAAAGATATATCATGTTGAAAACGTGGCGAGCAAGGTCCTTTAGCTTGTGCCTTAGCCAGTGAAGACCTTGAGTTGTCCCCAGGAGATGGACTTCAGTTGTGATGAGCTATTTCTAGTTTACTGGAATAATCATCAAGTTAGCATGCATAGAGTTGGAGCTTTAGTTAAGTGGAGTCTTCATCAGTTTGACTACAGAACGAGGTAGCAATTAGCAGTTCAGTTAGAGTGAGTTAGTCTTCAGCGTTGATTGAAGAAAGAAAGTTAAATCTCCAGTGTTGATTGGAGATGTAGAATTTCCACGAAATTCTGATCTGCTGTTATGAACAATCTGAAATAGAAATTTCGTTTCACACAAACACAAAATTTCTCTACTCTAATTGCAGAGGAATAGAACAGAAATAATTGCACACATTCACACAAAAAACACACAATTTCTAGGGAATCCAAACCAGGAAAACCCTCGCTTGCTTCAGAAAATTATGGAGGAAAACTGAGCAATAGATCTGATACAAATACAAGATGGTTCCAATCTGAAAATACAATAACTTTTTTGCCTGTCCTAGGCCTGAAACCTCTGCCTGATAGCTGACCTACTTCCTCCTTCTATACGCACTAGAGGCTCTGATTTTCCAGCACAAATCCTTGGGAAATAATCTCTTATTTCCTAGCGCTAGCTGAGCTTCTATTAAAAAGATATTTCCCCTATTTCTATGCGCACTCCAAAAAGAAATTGCCCTCCTCAATAATTTGCACAAGGAACACTTGGCTTGTTCCTCCACAAGCTCTCATGCTCACAAACTCGTGCTCAAGAATTGATGATGAATTGTGTGTCTTCGATCTCCTTATAAGCCTTTCAATTAGGCTATTGTTAGTGAGTTTTCTAAATTAGGAGTTGAACTGAAGCTTTTCTAGTTAACAAAAGTCAACACACTTAGTTAACTAGATCCTCCTTTTAGCAGGCTAACTCCACTTGTTCACTCAATTCCCAATTTAACACACACTAGAAGACAGATAACTCATCACAAACTCAAACTAGTCAAACTGCTTCTTGAACTCGTCCTCATCACTGGAACTCGTACATGACTAAGAAGATCTCCAAATCGATTCCATGAATCAAGGCACAGATCAAGGAATCAACAGGAGAGAGCACGAGTTAACAACTCCAATGATGATTAGGAGAGCGAGTAACACTCTCAGTTAACTTGCTCTCAGAGCTCGAGTTCTATATTTGAACTAGCCTAATTTAGCATGGATCGAATCTATAAAAGAAGGACAAAGGCACAAGAATTAGACAAGTTTTATGCTCAAAGGTTTGGGTGACAAGACAAAGCTCACATGTTGTGGGAGAGCCTTGTTTGTGGAGAGCGCAGAGAGCTTGTGTCTTAAGTAATAGGAGATCATAAGTGTGCTAGGACTTAGGAGCTGTGGTCAAGTTTTTTTCCAAGGCAAGTGTAGGCTAGATCAGCAAGAGAACATCTCTGATCTCAAGAGACAGATTGCTTTGTATTTGATCTATTTGCTCAGTCAATAAATACCACATCAAGGAGAGGATTTACCCAGTTGGGTTTCCCAAGAAAATTATTCTCTTCTGTAATTGTGTCTTTATCTCTGTGTTTAATTCTGTCGTTTTTTAGTGTTGAGAAATTGTATCTTGGTGAAAAGAATTAGTTTCAGATTGTTCATCATAGAACTTGCAGAATTTCAAGGAAATCCAACATGGTATTAGAGCAGAGATCAGCATAAACACTGGCACCAGATTTGTTGGAAAATCCATATAGTTGACAGTTAAACAATTTTCCATTATTATGACATTAACTTGTGATGTTTTGTTAAAATTTGCAATTAGGGCCAAACTCCATGTGGGTCATCTTATTTATGGCAGCTGATATTTTTCTTGGATCCTTCTCATCGAGAGGTGTATGATTGATCTAAAGATCATCCGATTTTGATAAGTACTCATGGAGTTATGAATTTATTTGTGTTATAAGACAATTCGTCAAGGTCGGCCAGCAACCAAATAAACCCCACATGTGTTCAACATTTTAGTATTAAAGGAGATGACTTGAGAGTCATTTCACACACACTTCACTCTTGATTTCTCTCCACTTGTTCTGAGTTTTAGTGGAAGAGAAATCTAAGAGAGAATCCCTAAAATGCAGAAGGTAAAGGAGCCCTAGACGCAGTCTCTACAAGCCCTAATGCAGTCCTAAGGAGGATGCCCTAACACAGTCCTAAGAAGGATGATCTAGCAGCAATTCAAGGGAAGAGACCCTACTCCTGTACGCTGTCTAAAGGAGCCTAGTCACAGTCCTAGGATGGAGGAAAGAAGGCTGCCCTAGCCGCAGCAAAGATGACAGGCCAGCGAAGCTATGGAAGGGATCTACGCAGCTATGGAGGAGGTCTTAGCAGCCCTAGCCGCAGTCCTAGCAAGCCCTAGCCCATGACAGCTCTACACATCCATTTGTGGAGGAAGAGAGCTCGTTGAAGGAGGATAATTCCCTGTGGTAGCCGCAGCAAGAAGAGGCAGGGACAGCGTGTAAAAGGAGGACTGTTTTGGGTCTATTTCAGCGGTCCGAAGTGCTGGAGAAGGGGCCGAGTTTCCTTGTAGTCATGCCGCAGCCATAAGGATTGATTTAGGGACGTTTGGGAGGAGTGCAGACTCTTGGAAGGGCTGCCGCAGTTAAGAGGAAGCTTGATGTAACAAGCTGCAGCAAAAGGAGGTAGGCCAAAGTTGTAGGTGAGGGCTAGACTGCCCAGAAATTGCAGCGTAGGGTCTCCTCCCCTCTTAGAAGGGCAGCCGTAGTAAAGGAGATCACTTCTGGGCAGATTGAAGGGTTGTTAGGGACTATGTTTGAGTACCCTAACCAGTCTAAGATTGCAGCAGTCAAAGGACCCTAGAACAGTGAGCTAAAGCTTGATTGTCAATCATAGGAGCAGCAGTCGCTAACAATGGGACAGCAAGGTGACCCATGAAGTTTGAATGCATGATAGTGCAGCAAGATGCATGGGCAGCATGATAGCAATGATGGCATGCTACAGCAATACAATGGGACAGCAGTATGGCAAACATGGAATGGCAATGTCACTAACAATGGGACAACAGTGGCTAGCATGGTGCAGCTATGGCACATGGGACCGCTGTGTTAGCATGGTGCAGCAATGGCACATGGGACAGTTGTGGCAGCGTGGTGCAACAATGGCACATGGAAAAGCAGTGGCAGCATAAGATGCAGCAGTATGATGTGTACAGCATGGTTATGAGGTCCAGCATAGTGATGATGGGTGCAGCATGGTGCAGCACGGTGAGGTGCAGCATGATGACGAGGTGCAACCATAGTTGCAGGAATCGCCCCCCCCCCCCCCCCCCCCCCCCCCCCCCC
>APFE031094425.1:0-11734 GCA_000404065.3 Pinus taeda | reverse complement strand
CACAGTCTCCTGCATGAAACTCTTCCATGACTTTGTTGACTTCACTTTCAATCAGACAATTTAACAAGATGCCCTCATGATTTCTCCAAAGCAGATTTTCCTCCATGACACAGAATCTTAAGGCTTTCATTTTTGCAAACCTACACTTAGTTCTAGACAGTCCTGGGGGAGCACACAGGTTTTGCAACACATAGCAGATATCAGAATACCAGGGGGATTGCTCAAAGGCTACATTGATCTTTGGAGTCGCCAGCTCCGGTTCACTGTCTAGTTGGTTTATATCTAGGGCTTGAAAATTTGTTTCAGACATCAATTTAGCTAAGCCCTGCCCTTTTATGAGTTTTGTATGTTTTATTTCTATGTCAAATTCCAAAATATTTGCTATCCATTTGCCTCTTCTACCCTCCAAATTTTCTTGTGTAAGTATATCTTTGACAATTGGGCTTGGCACATAGGCTATTACATGGGAGTAGAGGATATAAACCCTAAAGTCCTTAATAGCTTTAACCAAAGCATAGGCTTGTTTTTCCATGATTTGATACTTGAGAGGTGTATCTCTGAGAGCTTTACTAAAGAAGGCAATGGGTTTTTCATTTCCCGAATCATCTTTCTGTAGTAAAACTGCAGCAATTGTGTGTTCAGAAGCGAAGGAGAATATGATGAAGTCTCTATCAAATTGAGGGCTAGTCAGGACAGGGGTTTGGGTAAGAGCGAATTTGATACTTTCAAAGGCTTGTTTGGCATCCACTGTCCATTTAACTTTGGAATCCTTTTTCAGCATGCTGTTAAGCAGTCTGCTAAGCTCGGCCAAATTTGGGATAAATCTTCTCAAAAAGTTGATTTTTCCCAAGAAAGCTTGTAACTCTTTTATATTCTTGGGATGGGGCATGTGTTGGATTGCTTGGATTCTTTCTGGGTCAATTCTGATACCATCCTTGGAGATAATGTGACCCAGTAATTTCCCTTCCTCTAGGCCAAAAATGGATTTTTTGGGATTTAGAGATATTCCGTATTTCCTGCATGTTATGAATATCTGTCTCAAATGTTTCAAATGGTCTTGGTCAGATTTTGAAAAAGGTGTAAGATCATCCAAATAGATGACTAGGAAGTCATGAATTTCTTTAGCAAAAGCAATATCCATTGCTCTTTGGAAAGTGGCCCCTGCATTTTTCAAGCCAAAAGGCATTTTGACATATTTAAAGGTTCCCCATGGGGTAGTAAATGCAGTTTTGTCCTGGTCATCAGGATGTACTAAGATCTGGTTGAAGCCTGAAAAGCCATCAAGCAAGGAAATTCTGGATGCCCCTACCACTCTCTGCAGGATGTGATCCATCTTTGGTAAGGGATAGTTATCCTTTAGTGATACTTGGTTGAGGTTTCTTAAGTCAACACAGAGTCTGATTTCCCCAGTTTTCTTCCTTGTGGGCACCAAATTTGAAACCCAATCAGAAAATCTAATTGGTGCAATAATGCCTGCTTTGAACATTTTTTGTACATCTTGCTCCATTGCTGGGAGGAGCATAGGGTTGATCCTTCTGAGTTTTTGTTTAAAGGGCTTCTGATTTGGCTGTAGTGGAATTGTGTGTTGTATCACGGAGGTGTCATAGGATTTGAGGTCCTCATAACTCCATGCAAACACATCTTGAAACTCCTTAAAAAGGTCAATGTATTTGGGTTTTTGATCAGGTGGTAATGCAGCAGACAATTTTATGATTTTAGGCTGTTGAACTGTCCCTATGTTATGTTCTTCAATGGTAGTGTTTAGGGGTTCAAATTTTGGTTTATTGGGGACATCATTAGAATCAAAGATGTCTTCCAAAGGAGCTAAGCCTATGGGCAGAAAATTGTTCTTTAGCTGTATCACCTCAGTTTCATCCTCAGGTATCTCCTCATGTTCAATTTGTTGGATTTCTTGAATGTTGTACTGGTTGAAAATTGTGGGATGAAGCATTTGATTGGCTGTTTTGGGTGAGAGCGCCTGACTGTTATGTTCACTGTATATTTGTGATTGATTTTGTGACTGAAGTATTTGTGATTGACTTGCTGGCTCAGTGTCTATCTTCAGACCTGAAAATTCTTCTTGTAGAGTCAGAAAGTTTTTGATTTGTGTGTCATTGTCAAATACTTGCCAGTTTTTTATGTTGTTTGGGACTGATGGTCTGTGTTTTACTTCAGCTGTGAAACGGTGATGGGGGTCAAAGGGTAGCTTGCAAGTACTTGCAAACATGGCTAGGCTATGAGCGTGCAGGTTCTGAGCCCTAGGAATTTTGGTAATCTGGAAGTCTGCCAGAGACTTTAGTAACTCAGTAGCAACAGCTCTGTAAGACCTGAGTCTGTTATCTTTTGTAACAAAATTTCCTTTGATCTGTTGGATGACTAAGTCTGAATCCCCTAGGATTGATACTCTTGTAACTTGTAGTGATTGTACCAACTTGAGTCCTAGTAGGAGGGCCTCGTATTCAGCCATATTGTTGGTACATCTGAAGTTTAGTCTGTAGGCTCTACCTTCTGCATGACTTTTTTCTTTGTTGTGCACCCACACTCCTGTTCCTGCCCCTAGTTTGTTGACTGATCCATCAAATTCTAGGAACCATAGAGTTTTTTTTTTTAGGGGGTTTTGAATTATTTCTGTGTTCTGGATTTGTGAGTTGGAGTATGGGTTGTTTTTTTGGTTTGTTTGTATGACATCTTTCTCACTTGGTGGGATTGTTTTGGTTTCTTGGGGAACCATTTTTTCATTATTCTTTTCAGGTGTTCTGGTTTGACAGTTGTTTGTTTTGTGGTCTTGAATGTTTGCATTGTTTGATTCAGTCCATGTTTGTGTATCAGGATCTTCTTGTTCATCAGGTTGGTTTGTTTCCATTATCTGTGCTTTTTCATTGTTGTTGTTGCCTATATTGTCATTGAAAAGGATGTATGAGTCTATGTCAGAGTGGACATCATATATGGGAAAGTTTTGAGGCTTCTCTGTACTACTGACCATGTATTTCATCAGTGACTCTCTATACAATCTCTTGGGTTGACCAAAGATTGTGATAGTAGCATAAGACATGTCTAGTTGGAGAGACCCTTGAAGTTTGGCCCCCCATGATCTTGACAGTAACATCCCATATTTGGGTGGTATGTCAGCAACAACCACGTCCATTAAGATGTTTTGTTTGGATATTGGACTAAGGATACACATAAGTCTTTTATCAAGCCTAGGCATTTGACCTGACTAGAATCAAATGAGAAGAGGTCTTTGTATGGTCTAGTGATGTCCAAATTTAGCCTTTCCATTACCGATTTTGGCATTAAGTTATGAGATGCACCTGAGTCAAACATTGCATTGTGTAATATTTTGTCATGTATATGCAGGCTGACATAAAAGGGTAGAATCCCTGAGCCTGCTATTTTCCATCGACTTCTGGACCAAACAATAATTTAGGGGTGTCATCCAACACATTGACATTGTCCACATTGTCATTTTTTTTGTTTTGGGTGAGTTGGAGAGATCTCTGAATCTGCTGTTTATAAATGTCATTTTTGGCTAGCTCTGCCAGAGGTATGGCTATTTTCAGTTTTCCAATTTCAGTTTCCAAGTCAAAGGGTTTTTCGGTTTGTGTTTTAGTAGTATGGGTGAGCCTGCTTTCTTTGTCTGGTGAGGTTTCTTCTTGATTTTGGGGTTTATTTTTGTTGATCACCTCTTGAGGCTCTTTGCTTGGTTAGCATGTTCAAATGATGTAGTTGTGAATTCGGTGTTTGTTCAGTGATATCTTCAATAGTTATTCCTTTTGTGGGTGAATCAGTTGTATTTGTTGGTTCGGTTACTATGGCACTTTTGGGCTGTAGTTTGTCTTTGGTTTTCTCAGGTTGTGTTATATTTACAGTCCTGCTCCTCAATTTGTATTGTTTATGAACCTCATAGACAGCAGTGTCATAGCCTTGTTTGAAATCAAATGATTCCCCTGATTTTGTCTGAAATTGTTTAGTATCTTCTTCATCATGATCCTCTTGGCTCAAGAAGATTTGGTGCTTATTGTCAAGGCCCATTAGGTGGATGTGAGTTTCCTCTGCTTGTTCTTCTGATAAGGATGTTTCAGCATAGTTTTCTTGAAATGGTGGTCTTATTTCAGGATCATTGTTGACTTTGCTCCCACTAGGATTTTGGTTCCTCCTAAAGTTTGGATTCCTGTTGGGGTTGTTTGATGGTGCTTCCCATGAAGATTTTCTTTCCACAGATTCTACCCTGTCACCTAACCTTTTCATACCAGAAATTATTGCATCCAGTTTTTGGTCTAAGGCTGAGGGCTCTTCCTTAAAGGCGACTCTCTTTTCTATTTTAGCCCTGTTCCTCTTAGCAATCAGGTTTGCCTCAACTGTTACAGCAACCCTCTGAGCTTCTTCAAGGGTTTGAGGGGCTCTTTCTTTTAATTGGTAGGCCATGTCTGGGTCGAATCCATCTGGGAATTTGTATAAGGCTAAATCCGGGGGAGGTCTTAGGTTTTGAGGTATTGCATTATATACATTATTAAACTTAGCACAGTATTCCAAAACTATCTCTTGAGGACCTCTTTTGATCATGTCATATTCACCAAGTATATGTAAAGGGTCCTTCTTTTTCTCCCACCTATTTGTGAAGGATTGGTAGAGCTCATCAGGGGTAGTGATGCTGTTTGCAGGAAGTGATCTAAACCATGTTCGCACATCCCCTGTCAAACTTTGGACAAATATTCTCATCCTCACAGTTTCATCATCTATCTCATAATTTTCGAAATGATCTTGCATTCTCCTAGCATGCTGAATGGCTGAATAAGGTCCAGCGGAGTCAAAGTATGAGATTTTGGCTTGATAATCTTGAGGTAAGGCCACTGGATTGGCAGGTAGTTGCAGAGGTGCATATCTGGCCATATTTACTAGATTTTGGGGGTTAACTAGGACAACTGGGACGAGGGGAACAACAGGTATCACAGGGGTAACAGGTACAGAAGGTATTAGAGTGTGGGATAAGGGAGTTTGTGTAGGAGAAGAAGGAATTGGTGGGGAACTTTGAGATGTTGATGGGGAACTAGGGGATGTAGAGCGGAATAGGACTTTGATTGGAGTGGGGATTGGGTTGCGATTATCAGATTGTGAACTAATGTCAGCAAGTTGATCTTGTTTTTGCTGGTTCCTAACAAATTTGGGGATTGTATTGGGATTATGGAAGACAGAAGGGGGATTAGGATCAGGATTGGCCCTAGTATGCCGAAAATTCTTCTTGGGAGCCAGCTTCTGAGCTAGTCCTTTTGGATTTTATAAAAACTTTGTATAGCACAGAGTATAGCAAGGACTGGTCAGGATTTTTGGAAGGATTATAAGTATCTGTGTTGGGTATAATATCTGAATCAGCTCCTCCTTCAAGCTGCGGATGGTTATATGGGAGCAGCTTTGAAAGCTTCTTGACTGATTATTCAGAGCTTGAATGCAAATCCTGAAAAATCCCCAGCGGAGTCACCATTTATGTTAACACCCAGGTTGTTCCCTTTGACTCCTGAGGGAATACGGCCAGGGTAACCACTAACCAATCTTTGGGCTATAGCTTCTAGCCCAGCTGTAGTCAGAGAGGGCTCTCTCTGTTAGGTTTGTCACTGTTTTTAGTGAAGTTTTAGGCTAGTTATGAAGTGAATTTTTGTTTGTTTTTTATGTTTGGTTGGGGGGATGCTTCCGATAACTTTAAAGTCTGTCTTCAGGTGAAACTAATCCATTGGGCAATGGGGTCTTTGACTGTTGTTCCCTTGAGATCTTTACTGTGTGGGTGTTGCTACAGGGCCTATATGTATTCCATGAAACAAATTACAAACTGTGAGAGCGAAATGAGGAACAAATAGCAAAGAGCAATTAAGGATTCTTTACTTGAGCTGACTAGTGTGAAAGAGGTCTGTTATTTGGGAGCAATTTCTTGAATTCCTGAAATAACATGTTCTTATGATGATACAGTATTAAAGGTAGCACTGAAGAATTACTCTTTAAATACCATAACTGAGGAAAACATATGAAATGGCTGGGATTGAGTCCAGGGTATTCAGTGAGGAAATCCTGGGACTATTCTTTTTCTTGGCCATTTAGCTATTGAATCCACGAAAGCATGAAAGATACAATGAAAGTATAAGAAACATACATATAACAGAGAGTAACGAGAAAACTTATTGAGCCATGGAATACACAGGAATCCTGTAACTTTAAGCCACACACTAGCAAGCCATCATGAGCGACAATATTTGAAGAAATCCCATCATTCTTTGGATTAGCTGTCTGAAATCCTTACAACATGAGAGTAACAGAAGAGAAAACGAGAGCTTTTTTTTACATCCGGAGTCCAACCCCTACTAACAAATGCGAGGGGGAATATATAGAAGTTTATTACAAAAAATATCTTAGGTATGAGTCATCTGAGCGGATAATATCTCCGTTCAATAGAACTGGGATGGTAGATGAGCAGTTATTGCAATCTTCAATGAGCTATAAAAGCTATTAACTCCTATCAGAACAACCTTGGCATCTGGAGCTTACGGAGTTGGTTGAAGCGGCTGAGTGTTTTGACTTTAATGCTGAGTGGCTTATCCGTGTAGCTGTGGTTTGTGTGCCCTTTTAGCCCTGTCAAGAAATGGTCAGAAACTGCTGACTTGGTGGCTCTTGGAGTTGACTGAGGGTGTACCACCAAGTTTTATGCATTACTTTGTTCTTTGGCCAGCTGTCATGGTCCATCTGTTGGTCCGCCTTTAACTGCCTTGGATGCTGGCTTTATCCTCATGCTGTCCTGTATTTGACCTGGGCTCGTAGTGGCTGAATAATTGAAGCTAACGTGGCAGAATTCTGAGCATTGATTGCCAACAATCTTCCTTGGGCATCTGATGTCTCCTAATTTTTATCAAGGTTTCATCAGCCTCTGTGTATTTGAAAAAATTGGGAGGAGTCTCAAAAAGGTGATTTACTTCATTTTCAATGAAGAATAGGCCTCCCAATTTATCATATAAATTCTGTCCTGAGGGAGGCCCTGTCTGTTCAGATGAACTGCCAGATGCAGTGATCTGATTTTCCATATATGTCACCATTCTGTTGGCAAATTGTTCTTGGGAGACCAATTTTCCTGCACTAGTTAATAGACTGGGCAGGCCTCTTGCTTGCAGTTCTGCCAGTTTAACCCTGAACTCCTCCACATCTGGTGTCATTTCAAAGCACTTTCTCTCCACTGCCTGTATATAATTTCTAAGGGTGAGCACTTTCTTGGCAAGGAGGACAGCTTCTGTTCTATTAGGAATGCCCATGGCTGCCAACTCCTCCTGTTCATGCCTGTTCAAGAAATCTACCATCCTGTTGGCCTGTTCTGGCCTATTTCCCAGTACTGTTTTGGCCTTATTGATCTCTATATGAGCTTGGCCTAGCAATTCCATCTGCTGATGAATTGTCTTTATGGATTTCCACTGTTGGGTGATAGATTTTCTTATTTTGGCCCATAAAATCCTCTTTATCTCGGCCATGGCTGTTTCTAGATTTAGTTCCTTTTCTAAGGCCTTTATCCTGTCCTTGAGGGCCTTTATTTCTCTGCCCTGCTCAGCCACTGTCATCTTGGATTTATCATATTTTGACTCCAGCTCTGCCAATGTCTCCTTGGCTTTCTTTATTTCATCAGCTTGGAGCTCCATTTTCTTGACAGCCTTAGTTATGTCCTCTATAGTTGGACTGTCCTGCTTAGCTGATGATGTTCCTGCTGCCTCTGTTGTGGGGGCCCCTGTTGCCCCTGATGTTGCTGCTGTTGCTGCTGTAGTAGAAGTTGTTGGAGGAGCTTGGGAAGTGGAGTCTCCCTGTTTGTCTTGTATTGCTCCCTCCAATTCCTTTTCCAACTCTCTTATCCTTTGATCCTGTTGTAGTAAGAGGTCCAGCTGATCCTCTAGCTGTTTTTGCTTCTGAAGCTCTGCTGTCTGAGGGTGTTCAGTGGGTGGCAGCTTCAACCTCTTCCTCAAGGCACTGAGGCCATCCTCTTTCTTCTTCATTAGGGCCTTAATGCTTGTTGGATCATTAGGATCATGCCCTAAGTCAATAATAATATCCTCAAGGGATTTAATTCTGTTGTCCTTGGCTTTGGAGGACATCCTCTCAATGTCCAGCTAAGTGTTAGTGTTTTTCAATGATTCCTTCAGCTCATGGGCAAATGTGGCCTTTTCCACTAGGGTGGCATATACCATCTCTCCAGCCTGCTTGTGGAGTTCGATTTGGTCCATAGGGTGTATATCTCTGGCCAGGACCTCCACCCTAGTCTTTATGAAATCTGCAGCTGTCTTAGGCTGCGGCCCCTTGGGCTTAAAATGACTGAAGATAATCTTCTCCTCTTGGATGTCATAAACTGACATCAGCCTTTCTTGCATGGCTGGTGTAGCATCTATAAATTGTTTGTACACCTCTGCCCTCAATAGCTCATTTTGAGCCTTTATTTGTTTGAAAGAAGCCTTGGTGCTCTTTGGCTTCTTGCTCTGCTGTGATTGGGAAACCACCTCCAAACTGACCTGTAAATTCTGCTCCTGCTGAAAGGAGCTTGTTCCTGTCTGCTGGCTGCTCTCTTTGTCCTTTGTGGAAATATCTAAGACATCTTCAGTGATGTCTTCTATCTGTGGGGAGTCTGCCCTTTTCCTTTTGGCTTATGGCTGATGGGAGGATCCACTGAGAGGAGTGGACTCTTCTCTTTGTCTCTTTACTCCCCTTTCTTCATGTGCTGGGGTCTGTAGGACTGGGGCAGTCGACTGCTGCATTTGAGGTGGTGGCGTTTGTATTGCAGGAGTTTGTAGCAGCCCATTATGTGGCTTATCAGCTTGTTCTTGTTGCTGGCCCATTTGCTGCTCTGCTTTGTGCTGTGCCTCCTGCTCTGTTTCCTTCTCTTTCTGCTGCTCTATTTGCTGTCCTGCCTGTTCCTCAGTTTGTCCCTTTGCCAGCTCATTCTCTGCACCTAGAATGCCTTTGCCTTTGTCCATTGCTGATACTGCTGTAGTAAGTGCCTTTGGTGCAGTCCTGGTAATTGAGGTGCCTTGTCCCACTGAGTAAGGCTGTCTGAAGGGTACCTGCTGCACATAATCTAGGTCAATAGTCTTTTCAAGCTCCTTGACATTCTTAAGCATTCTTTCTTCCTCAGTTAAACCCTCAACTAGAGTATCCGGTTGCCATTCTTGCAAGTTGGCATATTGTTCTATGTGAGGGTATTGGCAATGCTTAATGGCTAGGAGCCTATACTTATTTCTCCTAGCAGAGATGACTCCTTGAGGATCATAAGGGACCCACCGAAAGCTATAAGACAGCTTGTAATTATCCTTCAGGATCAAATCTGCGGCCTCCCATCCTTCCTTCTTATTCTTGATGAAAGGGCCCATTTCATTTTTGAAGTTAAGGTGAGCCTTTTTCTTGGAGCTGTGGAAGTGGGTAAGGTTTGACTGAATCAGTTGCCGGTAATATTCCAATGAAAACAACCTCATTGGCACGTATTTTGGGAGCCTATATGGGCAGAGCTCACATCCATAGACCCTGAAGACTGTATGATGTTCATATAGGTACCAGTCACCTATTTTGTTGTTCTTAAAAAGCTGCAGAGCTTTCTTTATCTCATTGGATATTCTGGGAGGTGGTGACTTCATCAACATGTAGAAGACTGGGTAGACAAACTGGTCAACAAATTCACAATAGGTATAGGGTGAATTTGTGACCTTGTGATAGACTGAGGTCCAGAAGATAACAGATCTTCTTTCCCCTGTATGATCTAGCCTTCTGATATAGCATGGGAAGGCTTCAGAATGATAATACATGAACATATGGTAGATATAAGCTGAATATCTGAAAACCCCCTGTCTGTCCACTTTGGTTAACTGATCATGGATCTTATTGGCTATGAACTTAGCAAAGTTGTACTTTTGGGTAGGGGGTTGGTATGGGTTGTAAACAGACAGCAGTACTAGCATGGCTCTGTCCTCATGCTCACTGTTTTGGTACCCCAATACATAGGCTATCATGTCTATTAATAGCTTGCCCACATCATTGAATTGATCATTCAGATAGGGAGGTGGCTCTGTAGTCTGGCATTCAGGTCTCATGAAGTTCCTGATGATCCTTTGCAGTTCTTCACTGGTCATCTTGTCACCAGCGTCCATCAAATAATTCATGGAGAATGGGATCAGCAACTCTGTTTGATCAAAGTGCAGCATTTTGTTTATGGTCTCAGCATTAATGTAAAAGAGGATCCTCCCTGATGGGGTGCTGACGGCCCTGTGTTGGGCATCATAGTGTTCAGCGCAGAGGTGAATGATTTCGGGGAAAACATTCACAGCTGGGAGACAATAGTAGGGTAAGTTTGACTCCCAGATCCCATGTGTACCATGTCCGTCCTTGTAGTCTTCCCTTAGTCTACTGAAGGTCTGCAAAAAGTCCCTGTTTCCTTCAAAGTCTCCAATGAGACCATCCTTGTCTACTAATGGCAGGGCTTCCAGCTCTTTGTTTGTTTGACTCTGTGAGGCCATACTGATGGATGAAGTTGCAGGAGATGCCATGATAGAAGCTGGTTTGTAGGAATAGGGGCAGTGATTTAACAAGTGCTTAAAGAGTTTTTTAGTTGCAACTCAACTGTTGATACAGTGAGGTGTTCTTTCTTCAGAGGGTAATGCAAGCTGGATTGTGTGTTTGCTGTGGAATTCACAAGGATGTGAATTGTTAATGAAAAATTGCAGGGCTAGTCAGACTTCTTTGGTATAACAACAAGTGGGCTGTACTTGGCAAAAGGGAACAATGCCTAGTACCTCGGGAAGGATTTCGGGGTCTTTAGCCCACGAAACGAGCACTCTTCTGCTGAATTGGGGTTTAAGGGTGCTGCAGGTTGCTTGGATTAACTTTGTGTGATAGGCAGAACTGAATTTGAAGAGTTTTACTGGTGCTAAATGGTGAATTTTACAGAGAATTAAAATGCATGGGCGAAGTGGGAAACTGGCTAAATACCTAGAAGAACTAGCTTGGACACTTGCGAGCTGGGCTGTGGAGGCTTGGCACAGTGGAATTGTGGACTTGCAACGGTCGAAATCTTCAAATTTTGTTGGCTGGATGACAATTTTTTTTCCGCGGCAGCTGGTTGTCAACGGCTCCTTCTTTTGCGCATGAAAATGACTTAAAACGGCTCATTCGGCCGTTTATAACATTGAATTTCGGGAAAAGCCGCTATTGGCGCTTTTCCGCCGATGACGTCAGCATGACGTCATGGTGGGCCCATAGTACGGTGGTGACGTGGCGCTGACGTGAGAGCTAGGGTGGCGGGACACGGTGGCGGGCTGATGCGGTGGCAAGGCTGCGTGGAGGGCCACGAGGCGCGGGGGTGGACAGAAGTAAAGTGACGTCAGGATGGTGTTGGAGTGACGTGGGAGGGAGAGCGGTAAACGGGTGGTGGTAAGCGGGTTCCCCGCACCACCTTTGGGGCAGAGGCGGTAACGGGGAGAGGGCTCCGAACAACCTCAGCGCCCGCCACGCGTCCTGGTACGGACTCAAAACCAGTTTCCCCGGATGCTAAAGGTCGACAGATCGGGGCGCAAGATTGACCGCCCACCCTTGGATCTAACCGGCGGAGATCGGACGGCTGGCGGGTCCTCCGACGGGTCGTGCAGGTTGGGAAGGGGCCCGCCTGGCAATTAAAATATTAATTTAAGTATTTGGGCGGGGAACTTTGGGTTTTATGTTTGTTTTTTGGGTTTTATCA